>CM034146.1:209615972-209629004 GCA_019776745.2 Taxus chinensis
AACCATGGTCTAGATGCTGAAGATGAAGATGGGTTATGATAGTGTTGGGTTCTAGTGGCGATATGGATCGTGTCAATTTGAGAAGGTGGAAGATCAGGCGGCGTGGAACCACTAGAGGTCTGAGTGGATGGTTGAGGTTTGGATGGGGCTAAAGGTGACAGGAGGTACTTGTTCCTCCTCCTCCAGCAAAAGGTCACTTTCTTCCAGAAGGTTCTTGATAACGGCTTGAAGAGCTTTACATCCCTCAGTATCATGACCCGGAGTACAGTGGTAAGCACAAATCAGATCAGAGTTAAACCAAGTAGGTTTTAACTCCTTTAGGGTTATAAGGTTAATCGGAGGAAGGGTTATGGATGAAGATTGGATAAGTTGATGAAGGATTCGGTGTAGAATCCGGTAGACGAAGATGAGGATGGAGATGATGAAGATGGTTCGTTTACATTAACCGACTGCCGAGGGTAAAAGAACTTGCATGTTAGGTTTAACAGTTTATTAGGGATCCTCTTATTTGTTTGGACATTTGGAGGAGCAGTCTTGGGTGCTTGGGATGGGAGTAAATGAGACATGATTGACTTTGGTGGAGGGGGAGCCCCTAAGATAGATTTTGAGGAGGATGGAGATGTGACAGATTTTGCGGTCTTTGGAGACAAAGGGGATTGCTTAGTCGGATTTACGGATGATTTAGATAATGTTGATTTAGATGAGGAAGAAGTCCTCAAGGTAGGTGTAATAGGAGGAATATAGGGTGCTTTGGTTTTTGGTAACGAAGATAAGGATCTTGATAGAAGAGTGCCGTCTGTTTAGTAGGTAAGTCTACTTTTAGGGGTATTGATGAAGAATGTGTTGTGGAAGAAGATGATGGCTTTGATGGATGTGTAGAAGAAGACACCTTCTCAGCGGGCAAATCCAATCGTTTATGAGGCGTAGAGAGAGATTTTTGTGGAAGAGCACCAAGGGTCTTGATGGTTCGAAATATGGGTTTTCCCTTTTCAGGGATGGTGACAACTTCCACAGCATAAGGTGACTGTAACCTTTTCGGAGGAAGCAAGTGGGAGGTACTGATGGATTGTAGTGTTAGATTTTGGTTGTCGTGGTTAGTTTGAGGAATCGAGTGTGCAGGTGTTGGTGTTACTTTCTTTGATTTTTCCTTAATAGGTGAAGTAACACTATTGATGGGAGAAGGGAGTGATGAAGAAGGAGTGCCTTGTGGAGGGAGAACTTCTGATGTAGTAGGAAAAGAGATAGGAAGGGTCAAGATCGAAGACACTTCCGTCGAAGTCGGCACAATTATGGGTACATTCACCAAAGGCATAGTTACGGCGGGAATGGGAGCAACGGAAGTAGATGTGTCCGTAGTGGAAAATCGGAGGGATGTGATTGCCTCGAGCATTGAAAGAATGTCTGATGATGAGACAGATGAGGATGACACTGTCTCGGGTATAGATGGAAGGTCAGACAAAGGAGCGGAGAGAGATAACTCCGTGCTTGGTAATGTAGGGATATTCAAAGATGGACTATCTGAAGATATTGGAACTCCCGTGATTGATGAAGAGGAAGGAGGATCTGATTCAATTGATGTGTTCATAGATGGCTTGGTTTCAGAAGCGGATTCTTCAGTGGAGATGAAATTGATGGTGTGAGTGTTTGGTTTTTGAGATTCTGAAGAATTATGATTTGGGGCATGATTGGGGAAAGGTTGTTTAAAAACATCTAGTGCTTGATTTGGGGGAGCATTTGGGTTATCCAGAAGGAGCTCGCCTTTATCAATGAATTTTTGGAAAAGATTTTTGAAAGTCTGACATCGTTCGATGTCATGACCTTTGGTTCTGTGATAATGACAGAAATCATTTTCCCTATACTAGAATGGGCATTCTCGGCCTTCGTCAATATTCTTAATGGGGGGAAGTTCGATCATGCGAACTTCCAACATTTTTTCTAAGATGGAGGCATATGATTCCCCCAATGGAGCGAAGGATCGAGAACATGAAGGCCCTTTTCGAGAAGATGAGGGATCTCTTCGTGGTGTTTGATTAGGAGTATTGTCAGCTCGTGATGTTCTTAATACGATGGCATTGGTGGATCCTTGATTTTTGTCTTTAGAGGGGGAAGAATTTGGTTTGGTGAATCGAGAAAAATCGGGTTTCGATTTAGAGCGAAGTTTTAACTTCCCTTGTTCAATGGCGCGAGATTCAAGTGTTGCGTGCCATCGTAAAGGCCTCTTCAAAGGTATGAAAAGTTTGGATCCTTAGAGTGGAAGAAATGTGATTAGCACAAGATCAGGTGAACAACTCGATTTGTTGAGATTGGGGAAGGGAGAAAGACAATTGGTTGATTATCCCTCTCCAACGAGCGACAAAGTCTGCTATAGACTCATCGTCGAATTGGCGAATGTTATAAAGATCTGTGATTGAGATCTTATGCGCGATATTTATTGAGAAGTTTTCAACAAACATCTGGGCCAATTGAGAGAAGGAAAACAAAGAATGTTGAGGGATGTTATTGTACCAGTCCAAAGCGGGACCCGCTAGAGACATAGGAAAGGTACGGAGCATGAGTTCCTGATCCTGGACGATAAGGTAGAAAGCATGTTTGAATGCTCGCAGATGTTGTTGGGGGTATTCCCGGCTATGAAATTTTGAGAATTTGGGAAGTTCCCATTGGGGAGGATAAGGCTTAAAAGCCACCGAAGGATGAATGGGTTCATTGCACACTTCTTCAAAGGAGTATGAAGGACGGGTTCCTTTTGTGGAGGCTTCCAAGTCTGCAATTTTCTTGAAGAGAATTTGAACTACATCGGATTGGGGAGGAGGTACATTGGTATGTCCTACATAAGAAGCAAGTGGTGGATGTTGTTGAGATGTCAATGGGGGATTCATCTGTTGTTGGATAGGATGATAAGAGGAATAACCAGGTGTTCTGGGTGACACCGGGTGGGGTATCTGCTGTGAGGCAGCTTGCGTATAGGCAGGCTGTGAGATAATAAATGGTTGAGAAAATATAGGTTGGGTGACGGATGGAACCTGTGATTGGTGGACTCCTATGTTTGTTGATTGAATAGGGACAGATTGAGGAAAATGGTGTTTGTTAGATTGGACATGTTGGGGAACAAGACCTGAAAGGGACCTTCTACCACCGGATTTGGTACCAAGGGTGCCGATACTAGGGGATGGGCGAAGGTCGCAGGTTGCTGGAATATTGGAAGAAAGATTCACCGGAGGACGAGAAGTTAGGAACCAACTGACTAGCCGGGAGGGGGTTGGCTCATGAAGATGTACTGACCTTGAGACACAATGGAGGGCATAGATGAATTGACGGCAATGTGTGGGTGTGCAGACGCATTCATTATAGCCAGGGCAGAAGACCTCTCAGAGATGGGTTGTGGAATATTCGAGGGTAACTGCAGTGTTAGGGATAGGTAAGACTAATTGAGAACTAGTCGACATGGTAGGTGGAAGAGAAAAGGGAGGCATAGGGGCTTCGCCCTTCTCCATGGCTCGAGGCAAGAGAGATGGTGCAAACTGCTCTACAAGGGCCTGGGATGATCCACGAGGATAATTGTACACTTGTCGGATTGGTGGGTCTTGGTCAGATATTTGGATCGACTTGTGTACTAGGTAGTCCATGAGGGCTATTGGATTGCGATCGAGGAAAGCCTAAAATTCAGGATCCCCACGAGGGACATACTCCGAGCCAGATGATATCTCGGAGGGACTAGGAGAAGCTGGACGTGATGGAGGTGCTTTGGTTTGATAGAAGGTATTATACGACCATGAGGGGGAACCAACTAACAGCGGTCCCGAGGAAGATGGGAGGGGTGCCGAAACATCCACGTTGGTGGTGATTTCGGAGGAAGAAGGAACTTGTTGGGCCATTTTCCTAGATTGTGACCGGGTGATAACCGTCATAAGCAAGCAAGAAAGAAGATTGTCCTAGCTAATGCACAAACAATTCAAGCAGCGCAAGTGATTATCTCCTTTAAATTTTGATGTTCTTAAGAAAAGAAAAAAAATGTTAGGGAAGGCTTTTTAGAACAGGAACTACTCAGATAGCCAAACTAAGGATGGTTTGGGTAATGTGTGGTGAGGAGTCCCGAAGGCACTTCAGTAAAAGACCGGTACGTGGCTTGATATAGGGGCCTACCCCCGCACTTCACACACCGCTGCGATAAGGGAGTCGGGTGCTTTGCCAATATATACCAAAATCTTCCGTGAATTTATAGCGCGGCCCGAGTACCGCGTAGGCTCTTCCTCTTGGATATCACTTCCAAGTAGGCGAGGCCAGGGAAGGAGTTTTGTTTAGATGCTTTATACCTAGTGATTTTGGCTTTGTGTGCAAGGGTGAAAATAAAAATCAAATAGTGTCACTACCGATTTTGATCAATTCTCCAACCTAATTAAAACTAGATGAAAAAGCATGCAACAATGACAAAGAAAAGGTTCTTTTTAAGCACTTAAAATGAAATGTTTGATTTCGATGAAGACAAGTCAAACAAGTTCTTTCCCAAATGCGATTAAGTTCCTTTTAAGCACCAAAAATTGAAGTGTTTGGATGTGATAGACAACCAACAAAGAAATCCTAAAAAAGGAGAAAACACCGTAAAAGAGGAATACCGGTAGATTTAGCTCTCCAAGGTGTGTGGACTTCAAAAAGTGCGTTGTTGAGCTCTTCCCCTCGAACAATCCCACGAACAAGCAAAGTGCTCTGCAAGAAAAGCTCAAGCAAACAACAAACAAGATCTGGGAAGATATATCCAGATAATGGTGAAACGAAAAATTTCTATTTTAAGAAAATAGAAAAATTTCCAGATAATGATTTCGCCAATAAGGGACTTTGGTTGGGTCCTACCGGGCGTGCCAGAATGTAGATCAAGAATTTCGTGCTTGTTACCTGTCCAAGTTAATGTACCAAACTAAACACAAAAACCCTGAAAAACTCCAATGAAATCGATACCTGATGAAGATGTAGACGGATGAGGAAGCCGATGTAGACAAGACAGGCGCACACAAGCAATTCACACAATAGATCCGAATAACCTGCAAAACACCGATGCTTGACAAAAAAAGACCACGTTAAAAGATATTTAAGTGGACTGCCCAAGAAGCGGGTCCGAGAAGCGATAAGCTTCCTCGGCGGATGTCAGTCCACGTTTTCAATTAAGAAAAGAAGCATACATGATAAAAGATGTAAATAAAGACTAGATTTTCTGATTGCAGTAATAAAACAGAAACTGAACAGCAGACAGAAAGTACAGAAAACAGGGAACTGGGAAATAATGCTGGATTTGTGTTACCTGTGACCTTTTACCTGTCTGCAGGGAAATCGGCGTCGACTGGGTAGAATCGATGGCGACTGATGTGATCGGCGTCGACTGGGTAAGATCAGCGTCGACTGAAGGTAGAATGACCAATCAGGGACTGTGCGATGAGATTCGGGGATTGGAATATGAATGTGGTCTGCTGGATGTGCCGAAGATGGAGAGACACTGGAACAGAGTCACCAGATGATAGACGGTGGTGTGTGATGTTGATATGATACGGACAGAGTAACGGTGCTCCTCTCAAGGATTGATTAGGACAGGATCTGCCCTAACTGAGACAATTGATGCTAAAAAGATCTCTCCTTCTTGCAACCTGAATCTTTCTCGCTCTCTGTTCGTGCGTAAGTGCTTTCTTTCGTCTCTTTTTCGGTCTCTTCGCTCTCTTCGGTCCTTAGAACTGAGTTCTGGGATTGCTTTTATAATCGGCGCCGCTCCTAGAAAATCAGCGCCGACCATATGGGTCGGCGCCGATCGCGGAAAAGACTCCCGAGGTGCCTAAAAATGATCAATTTCAAGAAAGATAAGACTTATCCCGACTATGGGAAAATATCCCACTTAGGGAAGATTAAAGATAGATGTGATACATGGATAGAATAAATTTGGGGTGAATAAGTGATTAAGATGCATGGGAAGAAGCGTAATTAAATATTTAATATTTAATCACTCATGGGTAAGATGTGATGGGATGAATTAAATTTGGAATAAGTGATTAAATCACAAATTGGATAATACCCCAAGGGGATAGTTGGTGACGTGAACGTGCCCCAGGTTACCTAGGCAAGTAAACGGATGAGAAGGGACACTAAATTGGGTAACCAATTTTAAGTGTCTACAGCCAGATGCACAAATATTTAGATTACAATGTGTGCCCTTTGATTTGGAAGTTATCATTTTGTTATTAATAATAGGTGTGGTGCTAGACGAGATGAAGGCCTTAGAGAGGAAAAAGTTAGCTGCATGCACCGAGCCCTACATGTTAATCAATGGAGACTTGTACTAGTTATTACGAGATGAGGTCATAAACCGGTGTGTACTGAAACATGAGCACACTACAATCATGGAGGAAGCACATGGTGGAATTGTAGGAGGGCACTATGCAGGAAATGCCATCGCGTGGAAGATTTTATTAGCAGGTATTTTGTGGGAAACTCTTTACTAGGGTTTTACTAAGTATTGCAAGGCCTATGGTCATTACCAGTGCCTTGGTAAGACAAGAAAAAGGGATGAAATTTCATTGAGACCAATAGCTAGTGCTGAACCATTCCATAAATGGGAAATTGACTTTGTAGGTTGTATTTCACCTGTCGCGCGAAGGACGAGTTTATGGTACATCGTTACTTGCACTAATTATCTTACATAGTGGTCAAAAGTAGTTCCTATTAATAATTGCATGAAAGTGATGACATCTATTTTTTTATTGGAAAAAATCATTAGTAGATATGGGTTCCCATTAAGTTTAACAAGTGATAGGGGTATGAATTTCCTAAATGAAACTATCAGGATTTTGTTTGCAAAATTCATGGTGGCCCATCACAAGACTACCCCTTACCACCCACAAGCTAATGGGATATCAGAAGCCTTTATCAAAATTTTAAGTCACATGTTGACCAAGATTTGTGATGTTGGGAGATAGGACTGGAATGAAAAAGTATCAGTTGTGCTATGGGCATGTAGAAAAACTTATAAAACATTTTAAAAACCACACCATTTCAATTAGTGTTTGGCATAGAAGATGTTTTGGCAGTAGAGTACATGTTATCCTCTCTATGTATTGCACATGCAAGAGAATTTCCTGAAAAACAGGTGTTGTAAGAACGCATTGATAAGTTAATGTGGTTGTAAGAAATATGATCCCTTACTAGATGGATTCAGAGGATTGATAAGGAACAAAAAAATGCATAACACGATCATCACATTAAGAATAAGCAACTTCAGGTTGGGTAGATGGTTTTACTTTATGAATTTAAGTTTGTGTGCCATCCTGGGAAGCTCAAAGTCCATTGGTTGGGGCCATATATTATATCTTTCATACTAGAATCAAGTGCATGTTAGTTATAAGTGTTGGATGGGAGACTATTTCCAGGTTTTTTCAAGGGGATTAAGCTAAAGCCTTGTTATAAATAAGGCTTCTATGTGTTTGTAAATAAGGCTATATATCTAATTAGATTAGGTTTCCCTTAATGGATTTCCCTTTTGTGTGTTTCCTTTTTTCATATTTTTACTTTGTCTTCTATGTTCAATGTTGTGTTGCGCATTGGTACACCAGTAACTAATTAAATTGTAATTGATTCCATGCACAGAGGATTGTACATCAATTTAGTGTGGGGTGGATGGATTGGAGATATGTTTGGATATGGTTGAAAAATTCTTTGAGAATATGGAATATTAGCGCAAAGTTATAAGAATGAGTTGTACGATGTATAATGTGTTTACGTTTGTGCATTTATAAAGGTGTGTTGATAATATTTTAAAGACCACTAAGAAGAGAAACATAATCACACAATATAAGAAGAGGAAGGTGGCACCATGGGGAACTACTTGGTGAAAAACGAAGAGTTTATGTACTTTGACATGGTGACAGGGGCGAAGGAGACTTGTGGTAGTGAATTAGTTTTTGAGCACTAGAAGGTTATAAATGCGATTCACAAAGGGGAGTCACAAAAGTTGATTTAAGTGAAATAAAGTGTTTTATTAAAAAGATAGTTTAAGACACGTGGTCGGAGGAAATTTAAGGTGTTGAAAAAGTATAAATAGAGGGTAAAGGTAGTCATTTCAAATAATTTTCCTTAGAAAATGTTTTTTCTCTTGATTTGAAGTGCGATGAGGTTTTTGTGAAGAAGAGAGAGGTACTTGTCACGAACTAGTAAAATTGTGTGAGTTGTGGTGTGATCTTGTACTATATAAACCATGGAAGAAGACAACAGAGCAGGAGGGGGTTGCGTGAGAGAGGAGTGTGGAGGTCGTCAAGTTAGGGTAGATGAAGGAAAAGTTGGAAGCACCTAGAGAATAGAAGAACGACAGAAAAAGGAGATGGCACAAAAGAAATCTTGTAAAAAAAGACATACCAAGTGGTGGATTCTATCTATCTCACATATGAGCAAGCTTGCAATGTTCTACAGAATATGTCCTCATAGGTGGTGTGATGCAACTTGGATGGAGGGGCCACCATTCAAACCTTATTCACGGTGAAGAAGGAAAAAGAAAAGGAGATAAAGCTATTACAACAGGGACTTAAGGGTGAGAAGCTGCGAAATAAGGAGGCATATGATTGAGTTGGTGCCCTCATTAAAGGAATTTTGGGATAATGTCCGGTGCTGGTGAGCCATGCCAGGAAAAATTATGGAAATGAGATGGAATATTTATAAGACTTGGTGGGGATGTTGCTAACCAACATTAAGGATGAAATCAGGCCGATAACTGCGGACCTCGCAAAGGAGAAGGTTAATAAAAAAATCATATTTGAGGCCAGGTTTTCAGAGCTGGAGGATCTTCTCATCCAACTCAAGGAAGTAGACGTCTTGGAAAAATGGGATTTCAATAGCTACAGGAAGTGTGAGCCATTAATCTATGTGCGGGTGACTGAGGAAGAGCCCCTCTCAGGGAATTACAATAGAAAATAACTACGAACAAGTCAGAGTGCACAAAGTTAATTTTTGAAACTACTATGCAGAAGGATAAAATAAAAACAAAACACAAGAAAATGGATTTTAGGATTGCTAAACACTAGGACTCCATCGCTGAGAAAATGGATGAGTTTGAAGGTATCTATGTGGAGCTATTAGAAGCCATAAATGAGCTCAAGGGTAAAGTGGAGGAAGTCACTCCTGACCAAGTGCCCAAAATTATAGGAGAGGCGCGAGGAAAGGATTTAGAAAAATTGAAGTCATTGGGGAAGCTAAGGGATGAAATAGATGTGGAGTTCCCTGAACTCCTCTAGTTATTTGCTTAATGGTTAAACCATGTAGCATTATTTCCCTAGAATATTTTTTTCTCATTGAATTTTTGTTCAGGAAGCACAAAGGATTTCTAGGGGTAGTAATCAAACTAGTGTGGGGTGATGTGGATCCCCTAAAATGACTAAGTACCTGAGGTGTGAAGCATTATGGTGCCTAAGAACGATGGATTCGGGACTTAGTTATTTTTGGCCTATGATTAAATTCGTGAAAGGGGACAAATGGAAAGGTGAATGCATACATTTATGGATAACGTTAATTTATGGAGACTTGTAGCTCAAGAAAACCATATTTCAGGGCATCATTGTGGTTATCATAACATGATAAGGAGCCAATTTTGTTATGAAGTAGTTGGCACTTGCATGCTAAGGGTAATCGGTTAGGGAAACACATGATGACATTTGGCATGTTCTTGGGTAGTGGTTAGGCGATCATGAAAGATTCCTTCAGGCCTTTTCTTGTAATGATGACTTAGTGGAAGTAAGGGAAAGTGGATATATATAGAGAAATAGAGATGAAGGAGATATAGAGAAAAGAGTGGATAGGTGTTTGAATGGGGAGGAGAGAGATAGAGAGGGTAGTACGTGATTGTATGATCTGTAATGAAGCTATCACAAAGAACATACTGAGGCCCTATTGTATTATCTCTATCCATGGAATCTTAAATGTATATTTGGCTACTGTAATGTGATGAATTGATATAATGGAGTGTTTATGAACATTTGTGTTATGGATCTTGATGTATGTGTTTTCTTTATTGGATATGAATTCAAACCCTTATGTTCTTAATATTGTCTAGGGTTCATTCACGGTATTTTTGTAATGTGATCATGTTTACTTCCATATGTGGTGCACCTGAACCTAGATCTAGGTCTTGATCTGAATTGTAAGAATGAATGTAACTAATTTCTATCCGTATAAACACCTTTTTGTTAATGTATAAAATTCTTATGAGGACAATGTAAAGGAGGAGCTCGGCACTTGCGCATGCCTTGCGTGAGCTCCCAGTCATTCTGGGTGATATGCTTGCGTGCTTAGGGTTTGAAGAAAAGTTTGGGGCAAACAGAGACTACACTCATCTATGGCATCTTCCACTATATAATAAACAAGCCCATATCCTTACGAGTGTAGACCAATTGTTCAAAAATTATAAAGGTAGATTCCACACATCTCTAGAAGATGTAATCTTTCTTTGAAAATTTTAACTATTAACGGTTTCACAAGCCTAGATTACCTGCAATGCTCGACATTCGCCAAAAACCCGATTCTATGCAATTTATCCTATTTTTATGTGTGGAGATGTTAATGTTATGTTAACAGGGGTTGATGTTGGAGCTCAAAATTACAACCTACCCTGAGTCATAGACAACCCAGGATTTTGTGGCAATATGGGACTGTCTCCATGGTTTGGGACTTTCAAATTGAGATAGAACTTGAGAGAAGGTCGTCGTCTACTTCTTATTCCTACTAATAAACTACTCCTAGGAAGGAAAATGCATCTACCTAATACTAATCTATGATTATAAGAGACCCGGGAGATATGAAGTTGCATAAAATTGAAAATTCTAAACTACAAGAGGTGATAACACCAAAAAGAAGGGGAAATACAATTTTAAAAGAGAGAAAATAGAACAAAACAATGATGGAGCAGGAAGAAATAATATCGATAGTCCAAGGAAACATCTAAAATTCCATTTTCATGCAATGAAAAATATAAATATACCCCATAATATAAAGAAACATACACATCATGCCTGAAAGTGAATGAAGAGGAGAGAAAATGAAATAAATTACCAACTAAGCAAGAATAGAGAAACAAAACAAGTAATTTAATTTCTTCAAGATGATGCACAAATCATTACAATGGAGGTAGAATTTGTAAATTCATTACAAGATTACAATCCAAGCCCTACAACTCAATAATACATGTGCAACACTATTAATGATGCATTTGCATTTGCAAAGTATCCAACCTTTCAAATGAGCATGACTTTACAATATATAGAAAATGGGGAAGAGAAAGAATAGGGAAACTCTAAATTCTTCCTTCACCTACTGATAAAGTGCATTTAATTTCTTGAAAGAGCATGGGTAACCTTGCAATACCATTTCCCCATTGTACATTGCTTGCAAGCGATAGAAATGGCACCAAACCTCATTAAATTTAGTTTTTCAACTACCTAAAAATTTTCATTTAAATGGTGGAGTGTATTTCCCCTTTTTTACTCACCTACTCTCACCTAACACAATATTTTCTATTTCCATGGTGTAGAGGATGAAGAGACATTTCCAGTGATATAAATTTTCTAGAAAAAGGATAAATGGAGAGGGAGATATGGTCATGTGGGTTTCTAGGTGCACAGGAGGAACACAGCTTCCCAATGTATTATCCTAGTCCACATTTAACTATTCAATTTACCTTTTCCCCCCTTAGTGTGGATATTTTTGATTTTCATGGAAATAGAAGAACTAGGAAGAATTTTTTAGTGTTCCATTTTCTTTCGCATTTTTTGTGACTCATTGGGTTCCATGTGTTTCGGCCTATCAACCCTCGGGTGGAACTCAGGAACTGTTCCACCTGGGCCTCGATTCCTTGAACTCCCCAATCTTCTGCACTACACTTCTACTTCAAACTACTTTAGAACTCTTCCTTTAATTCATCAGGTGAAAGGGATCTGTGGGGAACCAACTTCTTGATGAAATCATTCAACCCTCACCCCATTCCTCCACTTATCATTCCAGACGCATCTCACCTACTCATAGCACACTCTACTTTCAACCTCTATGTATTGTGGCCTACAAACCCATTCCAGGAACTAGTTCTCTAAAATAATTAGTTCTGTCATTCCTCCCAGTGCCTGATTTTCTTCATTTCTGAACCCTTTGGCCCGCAGGTGAAACCCAAGTCTTTAGAACTCCTTGAACTGTGGAAATTGTTCTTCAATTTCTTCCTAGATCCGAATTTCCGCGATGGCCTAGAAAATATTATTCTTTCCATTTTATTCATTATACTCTAACTTTTTGGACATTTTTTTTAAGATTGTAGAGGAAAAGATAAATTCCTTAAAATAATTCCAAGTGCCCCAAAAGTATAAAAATACCTGTTTTCACCATTTTCTTCACCATGATCCCATGAAATTTCCCTAGTCCATAAGTTTAAGTTGACCAATTTTTAGGTTGGAAATATTAGACAATAGTTTGATGACTCATGGGGTAATCTACTTGCAAGATTTAAGATATCAATGTCCTTGAGGCATCCATTGGGCATGGATTCAACTTGAAAACAAGAAACTGATGTAAAGTTTAATCTCACCCCTGATCCAAATGAAGCATTGCTTGGACTTGAAGATGATCCAAAACTTGAAATAATTAATCCCATTATAAAAAAATTCTGAATTATATTCAATGAGAGTCAAGAGTTATTTTAACTTAATATTTTCACCTTGTTTTCATGAAAACCATAAAGATACTAAGTAGCAACATCCCCAAACTTGAATGCATGCCATATTGATCTAAATTATTTTAAATGATCTATTCGGGTTAAATGAATGAACTCTGAGAACTTCCACAAAATATGATTTAGTTTCTCTTCATTTTTCCCTATGAAGTATTCCAATTAATCCTTAACACCTTGAACTACTCTTCTCTACACTTTCTCCAAAAACCATCATGAACAATGTAAAATGAGACCATCCAAAATCAACAAAGATATGCAAAGAACTTAGGGAAATGAAAACTACTCTACCAACAAGATGAAGTGTT
>CM034146.1:209629504-209724076 GCA_019776745.2 Taxus chinensis
TATCCATTTTAAAATAATTTAATAGTACCCAAGGAATAGTATAACAAAATGTGTTTGAATTCCTACTTTGATAAATGAGAAAATTTACCCAAATAATATTTAGTTCCTACAATAGAAAAAAATAATTCCCATTGTTTCAATAAACTTTTATTTTACACAGGGGGTTCATTGTCAGGAAATATCTAGCCAGTTCATTCATATTGAGGTTGTACGATTTATATAATCAAAGTCAATATACAGTATACAGGGAGGGGGTTGAAAGGGTTTTTAATTAATGAAATTTTTGTATTCGGATTAGGGTAGGTTAGAGAAGAAGACGAGGCCAGAAGAGAAGGAATGGGTAATTTTAATAGAAAATTAAAATATGTGAATAAGTTTTTAAAAACTAACTACTTTAAAATTGCAAAGGAGGTGTGTCATGAAGTGTCAAAAGATAATATCTTTTGAATAAGGAAATATAAATCAAGAATTTCTAAACCAACAAATAATAAAATGGTAGAAACGGGGGGGATATGGAGTATTTTTTTCAACACAAATGATATTATTTAGTATCTTAATATTTGAAGAACTATTTATAACTGATTTAAAATTTCAAATTAAGGTAATTGGTAATAAGGTCTTGAAGGGCTTCAAAATATCTTTATAAGTAAACGTTGTATTCATAAAAATAATCATGAGTGTTGAAACATGATATATTTATGTTTTAAATATATTAGAGTAATAACAATGGCACGATAATTGTAATGAAAATGGGTAAGTAAGGTACATGGGAAAAATTAGGGGTATTGTTCATTATTAAAGTAATAGAACCCTTGGGTGTATATTAGTTGAATAATCGAGAAACAAGTTCATATTAAGGGTATTATTTAATACTCGTTGAATGAAAGTGCTATACCAAAATTTCTAAGTGAACCCCCGTCTTATTTATTACCCTTTGTCTATTAGTGAATCACACTTGTGTTTGGATTAAAATTTCTCTATCGTAATTTTTTTTTAGAATCATTATCCTTATACTTATCGCACTCATCCTCGATATCTATGTAGTGTGATAACTTTAGAGAATCAAAAAAACCCCTAACTAATGCTACCTAGGCAACTATTCTAGGTTTGCCTAGGGTTTGATCAATGTTTCTAGGAATTTCTGGCTCCTTATAGTGTCACTAAAAATCCTCATGCATGCTTGTGCATCTCATGATGGGATAATATACTATTTTTACTAGTAGCAATCACCACCATAGGGGTGCACTGAAATGCTATAGGGGAGGATATTCAAGGCCATAAATATAGGGAAGGAAAGGAAATGATGGGAAATATTGATGATGAATTTAGACGAATGATTCTGTAACACAAATGAAAGTTGATCGAGTTTGTTAAAAAAAAGGAGGAAGAATACATTGTTTAAGTAAGTAAAAAGAGATGAGGGAATTGAATAAATGAAATCACACAATTAATATTAGTACATCTTTCCTCTAGTACGCATATATTAGGAATTCCTAAGAAAATAAACTAGACATTTACATTTTTAAATTTTTTTTAAAATATATCCTTCTTTACTGAAAACTATACATTATTTTGGAAATTGCAAAAATATGACCCAACTTAGTGGCTCTTCTTTTATTTTTCAAAACCTGCTACGACATAGCACCCATTAAGGATAGGGAGAACCAAGACTATGAACTAGTTTGGTTCTTCTATCCGTTCCCTTCTAGCTTATTTTTTTATAAATGCCACATCAAACCATTATATTTTCAACACTTAATTAAAATTTGGGTTGGCTTTAAGTGGTAAAGGAAAAATAGCAAACAAAGGAATCGATTATAGATGACTTAATTAGTATTCTAAGGATAGGAAATTTAGGGCTATTCTTTCTATCTTCCTACTTAGGAAAAGAGAAACACTTAATGACTCAAAATTTGGGATAATCATTCACTGCATAGGAAATGAAAATCTCCATTCCATTCACACCCAAATTAATCTAGAGAAAAGTAGTTGTAGTTCCCCCATCTTGTGCGATGGATAAGGGAAAAATCGTTGAAGGGACACATCTGATCACACACCACAACAAAAATAAAATGATTTAAGGTAGTGCAGCGATAAGTGACAATTGATTGGGTTATTGTCAAGGTTAGGTCTGACTTCAATCAATACATATTTTATTACATATCATGTGCTGCCTGAGGCTGTGTAGTAGATAGGTTTATTTGTTACAGGTTCAAAGTAGCCAGTAGAAAATCCTAAACAAATTGAAATTAATAAAGAGAAAAGTGAAAGACGATATTATCCAAACCCTGAAAATGAGTCAGAATCACTACTAGAACATAGCACCTAATAGGAGAAACCAGTGCTTGGGAGGTCTTCTCCTCTTCTAGGTGCTATGTCTAGCAGAAATTCTACAGATTTTTTTTCTAGATGAAGTAGATAAAACCCAATAGTAGTTTGCTTTGTATAAGTATCCCATCCCCCATACCAAATCATCCAAAGAATGAGTGATCAACTAATTCATTCTCATATTCTCTAGTTGAATTCTTTCCATTTCGATGTCATAATTGCATGTTGATGAATTAATAGTTGATCGAAATTCTCAGATAAATATTTTAAATTATATGAAATCAATTAGCGAAACCCCAAACCATGAAATGCAGGAGATCCTTTCCTTTTTCTTCTTCATTTCTGAGGTTATGGATAATTTATTCTTCTTTCATTCCTATCGTGTCATTCCCAAGAGGCCATCGACACTAATTAGGTATTTAGTTATAACTCAACATCGACCCTCTCTTCAGGACCACGCTTATAGACCAATTGCCAAGTTTGTAACCACTCATCAAAATAAGAAGAAACCTTTGAACCTCTCCATATCTCCCCATACTATTAATATCTCCACCTCAAATTGAATATCATCTAAAGACTAATATATCATGAGCAATTAAAGATTTCCCAACTTAATATATATATCTTTGATTTTTTTAAGGCCACTAAATTTCGCGACACACTAGAAACAACTTTGAAAATGCACCAAATTAAAAGTAAAGACCACACATCCTGTATCCCCCCACCGTGACTACCTAATCTCAGGGAATTTAGTTCAAAAAATCAACAATTCTATTACATTTTATGATGACTACTAGTACACATAATTTTTCTACGGAGTATACTTCCTCGTCTCATTATTGCTCAATTTATGGTTGTTGAAATTAAGTGGGTGGTCCTTGACAAGGGTTATACATGAATAATTTATCAATCAATCACTGCCCAATAGGAATCCCTTATAAGCAATTGAACATTCACTTATTGTCTTATGGATATGATACTATTACTCTACATGCATGGTTTGTCAAATTATAATTCAAGTCAAATCTAGCAAGAATCCTACTCCATTCTGTTATGACTACCCTCGTTATAAATTTATATACTACTTGGTCGCATTAGATCCCATGCAATGAAGGCTAGTCCCTATAACTTCCACTCTGTTGTTTCAATTTTAATTTTATGGCTATCAAAACTAGACTTATATATCCTGAAACCAGTCAATAATTTTCACATGGATCACTACTTCCAGTTGTTATTCCCCCTAACTCAAACAAACTCCCTTTCATTTTATTATACATATGATATTGGATATTCTACAATCCAACCAATCCCCACCACCTCCCCTCGTTCCTATTTGCAATTCAAACACGAACGAATCTCCATCTCTCCCAATATATCCTTCTCCTACACAACCCCACATTGCTAGAGACTTGTATGGACACATTCAAAGTGGATTCTATTGATTCTAATGATGATTGTTTATACTATGAGCTTACTGTGCAAACCTATGCACTTTTGGTTTTTTACACCGGTACTTTGATGATTCTCCATTTCATAGTCATTACATCATTTTTGGGTGTAGTGAAATCAAACTCAAATCTCAAACTACATAGGATATTACTACTATATGATTCCTATACATCATATATTTTCATTTACCCCTTTGGTTATGCCTCCTTAGTCTTTACTCCTATGCTACTCATCACGTGGACTACGCTATGTCCTTGTCGTACTTAGACCATTTGATTCTTTGATCACTTCAATACACAATATGACCATTAATCAAGGTATGGGAAAACATGTCTGTTATTTGATTGTTCTTGTTGAAAACTATGCACTATGAGGCACAACTCACTTAGATACTACCATATGATATAAGACCTTTTCAGAATGGATGATGACCCAAATATCAAGGCCACATCTTTCTCTAGTTCGTTTATGGTACACAAGTATTTTACCTGTTGGTGTGGGTGTGCAACTTTCTCCCAACCTCTCGTGATTACACTGGAAAATTGAATAGATTAAATTCGGTGGATAATTGATAACATAACACTATCCTACTCATACAATAGCCTCTAATAATATTTCTATTCATAATTATTCATTTAATATACGTCCCAATTTCATAATGTGAATTCCAATAGAATCTGTTCACATTTGTACTTTGATGATTTGAAAGTAATGGTCATGATGACGTAGCCGTACCAACATTAATTACCAAAAAAATAATGCATATATGTATTCAATTAGACATCATAAACAAACCACCTTTGGTACAACTCAAATTTGAAGAATCTCTTGATGAAATCAATTATATCGACATGAATTCACAATTTGGCGGAATTACCATTTCCACCTTGCTACAGGATGACCCACACTCTTGAAGGTCAACACAGTGTTGAGGGTCTAATCCACACACCATATGAACCTCACTTGACACATACACGGGGGAAAATTTTATCCCTCCAGTAGGCATAGATTTCTAAAGATTACACACTAAACCAAGATGTGGGGTGAATCCTGTGGTTTATTATACATATTTTATGTGTATAACACTCCGGAGAACAGTGCTAAAATCACACAACAATCACAGAGCATAAAACGCTATGGCGCCACGTGAGAAACAAAAATTTGTTTAGTGGAAACCTTGTTGGGAAAATAAAATTGGAGAAAGATCCTTATATTTAAGTATCTAATTTATCCAACCCAAATACATCCTCCATAGATAAATTGAATGGGCACTAACCCTAATGGAGACACCGATATGACCTATGGTCGAAGCACCAAACTAGCCTAGTCTTGTGATCACGATCGTTATGGAGACACCATACAATCCTCGAATTGCTGAGCACCAATACCAACATTTGCGTATGCACACAAATCACCCGGAGAGACACCACATCCCCCATCGAGTTTGACCCCGGATTCTCCTCTTCCTCATCACTCAATTACATAGTTCCACCTTCTAGTTCCTTTTCACAACTTGATGATTGGACATCGCTATTGATTCCTCTCGATCACGTCACGAGTCACAAAAAATTATCACACTTCTTCTTTTTTGTTTTTCTTGGTGAAGGATATCTCATTGATTATTCGTGTCTCTTCTGAACTTCCTACCTACTTGAAGATAGTTCCTCAATGTTCAAAAATTCCGTGCAATCAGCATGAGATTCCTATTTCGCTCGCTTAGGACCCATCTTCTAAGACTATACCTCCCACCACATTATTACTGCTATAATTGTTCTTTTCCACAAAAAATAGTATGCTACCCTTTTCACACTTTCTCCATGCAAATTTAACATATATGTTTTTCCATCCCTACTCCATTACATATTTATGACTCTTCTACTATTGACATGCTCCCTCTTACATCACACATCTCTCCTTATCATGCCCCACTATTCTTCATTTTTGTGTTATACCTCTCTCTTTCAGACGGAAACAATTTGACCCCCTGTTAGCATTGATCTCCCCATTTGTATCTTAGACATCTTTTCTCACACACTGACAACTCATACTCACCTACCGTCATCTCTCTCTGTCTTTTTAGTTTCGCTCTACTCTGCTCGTCTCTCTCTCTCTCTCTCCTCTCCTTTCACTATCTCCAATCCATATCTTTAGCAACAAAATGCTCCATAAATAATTAGTTTTCAATGTCTTGTCCATGCTTTTGTATTCTACAGATTTTGACATTTAACCCACGTCATTCCCTTTGTCATATCTCATTTTTCTTATACCTTCGTAATGTGCGACGCTTTAAGGATGTTCTTTCGGAAATTATAACCATGAGTCTCGCTTATCATTAGAAAGAACATAAAAATATGAAGAGTGTCCTCTTTGATTGATGTTAAATAGATCAGAGTTGGTAAAATCTTTAATGATTAGACAATTGTATTTATTACCTTGTAATTGAGAAATATTCGCGCATCACAATGATGGGGCGAGATTCAAAAACCGGGTTTGGCTTTTAGAAACATTTTTAGTCTTCGATCATAAAAATTAAGATATAATGGGCGTGGTGTGATATTTGTATTTAAAGGACAAGTTTTGAAGCTTTAATGTGTATAGATTCTCTAGATTTATTACGTAATGACTGACCCTATACTAGTGTAATTTAAAATAATTAGTAAAGGGACCTAACAAACAAGCATCGTAATAATAGAATACCCTAAGAAAGAGAAGAGAGAGGGTGACTTAGCTGAATGCCAATCAAGTTGGAGATGTATGTACTAGGAAACTTTTAGAATAGATTAAGAGTAGGAAGTAGGTCATTAGGTTCACTAGAAGTCAGGAACTTAGAAATGTACAAGACAAGAAGCCCAATGGGGGGAAAAGGAGTGACGGAGCACTAAATATATGTTATGGGTTGCTAGTTGTGTTGTGAATACTCATGATAATCTATTCTATGTAGGAGGATCTCCTTGTTGAGCAACTAATTTTTTGCTTAGATTGATACTTGTGTGATTGTACCTTTAACTTGCGAAGAGAGATATCTGGCTGCCATGCCCACAGACCCCGACATCACATCTAAAAATAAATATGCAAAAAATGTGGTTTCAGACTGACCAGTGGTCACCTGAAAGAAGTGAAAATAGATAAAATACACACTACATTTCATTACTCCATGCTAGTTAATGTGAAAGTGTTTGTAATGATGCCCTAGTTTTCCATGTGCAAGTACATAGGGAGAATGGGATGGATCTAGAAGGTAAAAAATGTACAAAATGTATGTTTCGTGTTGTTATGTAGTTATAAGAAATTCCCCCTCTATGATAGTATGTAGAGGTTGATCCCTTTCCATTGTGTGAATGTGCCTAGATGTTTCTTTGTAAGTAATGCTCTTATGCTTTGGAGCAAGCGCTTGGGTTGATAATAGATAATTTCTAGTTTTGGCCCTTTATTTTAGAGAAGTAACCAAACATATGATAGGTTCCTTATTTGAAATTTTCTAATTGTGACAATGAAAGGCTGACCTAAAGTGTCAAAAGGTGAAAAGGACTAAAATAAGGGAAGAATGAATATAAATAAGGTCAGGAGATCCATGGAGGGATAGGAGTCCTGGGCATTTTTCCTAATGGGTGCTAGGTAGGCTTTTTAGCTGTTGAGGCATGAAAAGATAAAATTAGTTAGTGTAGATAAATTTATAAGATGTGTAAAGCCAATCAAGTGTACAGATAAACAACAAACAGTCCCAAACAAATGTTCAACCACAGCTTTCTGCTTTAGGAATATAGATAATATTAGTCTGAGTAGGACATAGTAATTGCACTTAAGTGCATAGATTTGTGTCCACATTTGTCTGCCAATTATGTATTTAATTAAACTCGATATATATAAAGTAGAGAGAAAGTGTACCCTTGATCTGTTAGAAAGAGTTTATCTAAGCGTTGGGGGGAAAAGTGCTCAAGGGAAGATGGCTTCTGGTCGTAATGTTAGAGTGTGAAATCTAAGAAGGGGAAGTTAGACCAATAGGTGAAGTGTATGTGTAGTAGCATGTTGTTGGAGCTCTGATGTGCTGAGGGAGCTTCTCTATAGTGTGTGATTAAGGATGAACATGTAAAAAAAAGTGAGAAATTAGAAAAGTAGTAAGTAATTAGTCCCATAGATGAAAAATTCAGAGTAATGTATGTAAAAAGAAGGTAAAAGTGTATAACGGACAGAGTGCACCTGATAGTGGAAGAGAAAAGGATATAAAATTTTCTTGTTTTTCTTGGGGTAGTTCACTAGATTTATTGCCATGAATGAGATATTTTGGTGATCTCTGCCAAGAGAAAGTTTTGGGAGATCGTTATAGGAGAGATTTTTTGGGCTGAGCTCATCAAATTGCAAAGAGTGGTGGGGGAGAGGTGATATCTCTTCTCTCCTTCCATAAATATTTTTCTTGAATAAGCATGCTGCAGATGATGCATCCCTGATTGGTTTCCTTTGTTCCAATGTAATGAAATGTAATTGAAGACTGAATTCTTAAAACTCAAGGAAAGTCTTGGATTAGAAATAATCTAGAAACTCTGGTAAATTGTGCTAAATGACGAATTGATGATTTTCCCCATGACACTAGCTAGCCTATGCGAGTACATAAGAAGACTAATGCTACTGTGAAGAATTGAAGCATTGTATTTAGATCTAATTTTTATTTTTGACAACTCTGATAGGTGATACCTTACTTGAGGTGAGGTGATGGGTGTTGATAGAAATTGAGGCACATTGCAAATAATGATAGGCTGAGTAGATACAAGTATGTTGTAAACAAAGCTAGAATGAATAGAAGCGACAAGTAAAAGAAATTTGAAACAAGTGGACCATGAAAAATTATATTTTATACATGGGAAATCACTCATAATGGCACAACGAAAATGAAGGAAAAAAGGAAGGAACAAAATAACAATGACCATAAAATACATAGGGCATAACCTCTGAACAAGAGGAAGAAAAATACTACATATAACCATGATTCTATAGATATTGCAAGGAAATTGCTATACATGAAGCACCCATTAGCATCTTAGTGAGACAAGTAGTATGCAAAAATGTGTAAATCAGAAAAACTTAAGTGGTGGCTGGGGATAAGTATTGAAATATTAACAATAGAACCTATAAATATGTGGAGTGTGAGAGTACAAGGTAGATGCCCCTAGCCTTAGCGGTGGCAGTAAAGAACAAGTGTCAAGAATAAGCATCATGTAAGAAATTGTGAGAGTATGTAATTCACTTATATAGAGTTGTAGAAGTGATGCACCTTTGTTGTAGAGAAAATCTAAGAATTACTTAGAATTGGCAAAATAGAACCAAGGTACAACATGTAAGTAGTAAAGTTAAAAGAGGAAATCAACCAAGATATGTAAACTTTGGGTGAGGTGATTGGTTGTTTGTGGTGGTAAGTGAGAGATGTTTGATTGGGGATAAGGTTTATCCCCATAGATGTGGGGTGAGATGAGGTTCATTTAGAATTCTCCTCAATATTAAGAATGAACCATAATAACAGTGCATCTCGGGAAAGGGCGGTGTTGTGTATGCACTTGAGAGTTCTTTTTCAAGGAAAGAGGATCATGAAGGCTACGAGCGTGGAGGGGTAGAAGAAACAATATATGATGTGGGGGTTCATTTAAGAATTGGAAACCAAAAACATTAATTATGGAATTGTAGAACTGTGAGTGTGTCATTGAGAATGGAAGGATGTGTTTACATGTGTTTGGGATTGTAGATACAGATACGAATTGATTATATGAATATGGAGCATGAAGTGTTAAAATGAGTAAGACTAGATAGAATAGAATCAAATAGTGATGTGATGGGGGGGGGAGAAAGTGTGATGCCCCCCAAGTGTGTATATTAGGATGTGGTAAAATAGATGTTATCATTGTGAGTCAGAATAACCAGAGTGTTTATAGTGCATTAAGGATGTATACCCTAGATATGAAAATGATGATGTTTATCATGAGGGAGAAGGTATCCATCAAAGTAAACATGAGTTAACTAATAAATATGCAGTAACATATAAGATAGATAGATGTAGCAAGTACTCCCATAGGTAGATATTTGAGAAAGTGGTACGCAAAGGTTGACTGTGAATTCAAAAACCAGGGACATATGTGTAGATGAATAGTGGGAGTGGTAATGTGCTGATTAACATTAAAAATGAGGGGGGTGGAGTTTGATTGCAACCAAGTGTTCCAATGAGTGATATCTATATGATGATGCAAGAGAATTATCACACAAGGAAAAGCCTATGCAATGTATTGAAAAAGAGAATTTATATGTTGTATAGCGGAGGTGTGAGGATCTCTCTGTGGTTCGTCCTAGGATAGGTGGTGTGGATTGTATATGAAGTAATAGAGATCATCATAGAGACAATCGAAAATTGGAACTGACTTTTATAGGTGGGCATATTGTGAAGGAGATACATAGTGTCTAGGGAATTTGGCAAACATCTTTGCAATGATGGGTGCAGTGACGAAGTCAGTAAACATATTGAGGACTTTAGGACCAATAAAATAAGATCTGTGCTAGAATAGGAAAATAACGATCCAACGGTCTTGATTGATGAGTGGGGTTCACAAAATGATTTAATTTAAAATTGAATTAAATCATTAATTTAGGATCCGACTATGAATTGAATGATATACAAGTTAATAAAATATAGTAAATAAACAAGCAAAAATCATGCATATATGAAATCCTCAGCAAGGATAAAGATAGAGGGGGACTTAGTTGATTAGTTATGGAGAAAATTTTTTTGGGAGATGTTCTAGATGGGGAAACTATTAGAACAAACTTACAGGAAACCATTAACAAATTTCACTAGAAGTTTAGTAACTTAAATAGTGTAGATACGATTTCCCACATGAGGATAGGAGCTCATAGGTGCTAATTTCATTATGGGTGCTAGTTCTTGTGTGAAAATACTTCTGATCTACTCTTTTGTGTGTAGGAGGAGATTCGGTTGGTGATCATTTCGTTCAATTCTAGATTTGATACATTGTCATTTATTTACATATCAATTGTGAGAGACATACCCAGCTGCACAGCCCACAAAACACATCAAACTTAAAATAAATAGGCATTGATGTGGAGTTAGAATGACCCCAGTGGTCACTTGAAGAGGTGAACTTACTACCGATTGTGACACTAAATTTCCATGCTCCATGTAGTTCTTGTGAAAGTGTGTTGTCATGATGCCTTTGGTTGCCATGTGTTGCACGTTTCATAGTGATAACGAGAGTATACATAAGAAGTAACAATGTATAGAATCTATGGGATGGAAATAAAATTAACTTCCCTTCTATTTTGTGTATGGAGGTTGTCAACATTGCCCTTGTGTGAAGGTGCTAGATGGATGTTAGGTACTTTTGTGCCTTTAAATGCATGTTTAGGTGATAGTAGATGATGTAGTGTTCACCTTGATTTCGAGAAGTAACTAAGATATCTATATGATTTCCCTTGTTAGAATTTTTAATTAAAAAAATAAAAGGTGAACCCAAAGTGTTAAAGGTGACCAAAAGGTGAAAATACCCAAAGAGTACAGAAGAAGATTAAAAGAGGTAAGGAGGTGCCTACGAGGGACATAAGCACATAGGTGCTTTTTCCATAGGGTGGCGGCCATGCTAGTGTCTGAGGTCATCAAAAGATAAGGTTATCAAAAATGTGCCCCTGCTCATTTTGTGGATAACTCCCTTTATATTTCCTTCTCTTATGCCTCAGAAGAATTATTTTGATTTTTAAGCACTCAAAAACCTTCTAGATAATGGCACCATTGATAGATCGCTTCTAACTTCTAGAAAGGTAAGTTTTCCTCCTAACTCCATGTAATTTTTGAAGAGTTATGGCCTCAGCAGAGTTTTGTGGGGAAAATTTCCCGGACAAGGCCCGGCCAATGAGAGCGCCACGTGGCACTAGAGGGTGAGAGCGTGGGGAAATTTTGGAAAATTTTACAAAGACCAAAAGGATGCAAAAAATTTGAATTTTTTCCTCCAACCGATTTGGCCCTGTTTTGCCCTAAACCTTCAAAGCCATATCTTTCGATCCAGAGCTCATGTTTTTGTGTTCGTTATATCAATGAAAGAGGTGAAATTTTTTATACAAGATTTCCTGGGTTAATTGCATTGTGATGGGAGTTTGTAGAGATAAAATTGAAAATGCCTCTAGCACGTTGGTCATGGAAGAAATGACGTTTAAACCACGTTTTTAATGAAAATGGCTCGCATTGTCTCCCAGCATGGCAAATAAAAGTCAGGGGATGGGTATGTAAGGAATGTCCATTTGTTTTGAATGTGTTTTGGTAATGGCTGATGCCCTCCATGTTTTCCCGCCGTTTCTCTCTACTGGGCTCGTCCTTTCACTGTAAAAGCCAATTTTGGCTCATTTTAAAGGAGTTGTTTGAACATTTTTTGTGTTTATTGCAGGTCCCATTTTCACCTTTGAAGTTGATTTTGGTGGAATATCAGACCTGTTAAAGAGCTACAACTTATTTTTCTCTCAGGGGGTTGTAATGCAAGTGATTTTGATGATTAAAATAAACAATACAACTCTTATGATTAGTTTTCATCCTCTGCATGTGTGGTTTGGTTAATTTGATCCTTCATTACAATATCGTTTAGGCATGAGGTATTCTTTTTGCATTTTTATGGACTATGCAATAGCAGAAGTAAAAAACGCTCACCAATCCTTGGTGCATCACCTGGTGCATTGTGTTTAGCTTTTTTACTTCTCTCTTCTCGTCTCCTTTGGAATTTAGGGTAGGGGTAGGAATATGACCTCTGCAACTGGTAAAGTGAAAATATGACCAGAGGAATTGAGGAACCAGCCTCTAAACGTAGATCCTGTTCTCATTTCCAAGGTCCCACACTTGGGGAAAGGATTCAATGTGTGCAATCACACTGGATTGCGCAGTATGATCAAAACTATAAATCTGATCAACATCGAGGGTGCGCTGAATTTGCAACAACAGATTAAATTTGTCAAGTTACGATAGATCTCTAAGATATGTAAAGCTGGAAACTGTAAAAGATAATTACCAAAAGGTCCAAAGGAATTGTCAACCACTAGTGTCTGATTAAGAATCATGTATATAGTAGATGCTTTAGGACATATATACACCTAAAAAGGAATAGAATTTGTGTTTCATGTGGACTGTGCCTTCCATGGAAAATGAAAATGTCAGCAATTAGTGGGCCTTTGACATCCCTCACACTAAACATGTGGCTTATTACTCACAGTAACTCTTTGGTTATTCTTGATGACTTTGATGAAGCGACTCTTGATCATTCAAAGAGTATCTCCAAATCAAAGATATTACAATATTTTAGACTGAAAAATTAGATTGGTAACTAGGGATATTCGACAAAGAAAATCTAGTTGAGATTCTCTGGATGAGAAAACATAGTACAACAAGACTCCAAACAATAAAAATCTATACGCGTAAGAGCTTCATATCATTTTACCACCTACTTTTAGATTACCAATGTACAAGGGGTACAGAGCTCCAAACAATCCATTATAATGAGCTCTTAGATCCATTTATAATTCTAACTCACATGATATGCATCAAGAAAATCTCTTGATCAATCACTCCAAGCTACAATATGAGCTCAACAATAAGGATTGACCATCCGGTTTCTGAAAGATAAAATATGACAAGGTTTGCTCGGATGATATACATTGAAATTTACATCAATGATAGTAGATACAAACTTTTTTATGTATGTTATCTCTTTCAACTTCATGTGACATCGATTACAATTATTCCAACAAATCTCCTTCGTTGTTTATCACTATTAAATCCTACTACAAACTGTGGGCACTAATTAATTGGACTTTTATCTTTCCTTATTTGGTATAATTTAACTATTCTTTTATGTAATTTTTTTTTGTATTACTCCCCTCCCCATTTGAAAAAATCGAAAAGGATACATTCCCTAAACACACCCCTTAGAGTATGCATATGCTGATGCTCTTTCTTACCTGATCGTCATTATAAATGATTAAATCCTAACGGAGTTTATGGTTATCTTAAGAGTTTTTATCCCTTATATCAATATATTATTCAGAAATATTCCAAGTGCAGGTCATATCCTATGTCAACTTCAAAAAAAAATTCAATCTCTTAATGATGCCCATTCCCCATATTAACATCCATGTGAACTTGTTTCCAAAAGGTTGGTTTCATCAAGATTGAAGCCCAATGTCATAAAGTGGTTAAATATAGAATAACATCAAGGTAGCTTCATGATTCTCTCCACTTATTTATATCCATCCATATTTTTTTCAATGACAAAATAGATGGATAATCAAAACATACTCATAGATACTAATTTTTTCTCCTTGTTTTGATAATTTCCTTGAAAGGCATACAAAATCTTTACTCTCACTTTTTATTTTTTGAGAAATATTTAGTGTTTCCATTTGTTTCAACCTCTTAATAATTTTTTCTTCCAGTTACATGTGATTCAAATCAACATCGCCCTTCATCTATTATTGCTCAGATTTACTTTTATAACCCTTATTTCGTAATGTGAGCTTAAACAACTCATTAGCTACTGACCAAATCTTGACAGTAAATTGCCACTACTACCACTATCCCAAATCATAGTTAGACACTTATTCTTCTTCACATTGAATGATGGACTCTCCATAAAGTTTCTCATCCATCTCTTAATCTATATCTTTCCATGATGTATCTTCAATACTTCGCTCATCACCATTATCATGATAATTTTTCCTTGCACATTGTTACATCATTGCAGTAACTTTCTCTGAGAGGCTACTATTTTTCTAGATTAAGTTTAATTATCTAACAATGTATTCCATTATATATAGCTAATTAATTCCTCAACAAAAATTTCATAGATAATTTCAGTTTTGTGTTTGCCAATATCCTTCTTTAGCATTACTAACACCTCTCCTTCACTTGGGCACAAATAACTCCTTCCCTTTGATTTCTTAATTTGAAATCCCCTGCAGGAACTGAGTATAATCATTTACCTCACATTTAGTCAATTTTTCCTTTGGTACTTATCAAACTCACCGAGTCTTTCATATATTTATTGTAATAGACTTTCTAAGCACAATATGTTTTATTGATAGATCTTCAACGTAAAGTTAAAACATTTCTTTCTTTACTTACTCCTTAGGTTTGTTTGGTGATTTTTCTTCTTTCCACTGAGGTCATGTTTTATCTCACTTTTCTAAAAAAATCTTCCTGAACAAAAATATGCAAGTACCTACGTCCTTGTTCGAGCGAGGAGGGGTATTTTTAGGAGACTAAAAATCTAATCTTGTTCCCATTCTTTTTCCTTTTCATCCTTGGTTTCAGAGCCCTATAATACGTCCACATTCCTCTTATTCCGGATAGTTTAAATCTTTCTTTCATATTTTTCTTCTTGTGCCTCTTATTGCAAATTTTATGAATCACCTTTATGTTTAAGCACATCATCCCAATTTCTTGTTTTTATCTACAGATTAATTCTACATCATCTGTTTATGTCCATCATGATCACAGTTGTAATATACAACATCCATCTGATAATGGAGAGAAAAGTAATTATATCTTATACATGAGAATCATTTCCAAATTTATTCTGTCCATCCAGACCCACATTCCTTGCATGTCATTTACATGTCACCCATTATCAATGCACCCCAAACTAATTGCAGAGAAAAAACAAAATATGCATAATGATGATTTATATACCTGCTTGATTAAATTCCTAGAAATAATATCTCTAAGGTTTCTTATGGGAACATTATACCATTGTGTTTTCATTGTGTTGGTTTTTGAAGAGCATGAGTTATTTTTAGGATCCTTATCTCTTTCTTCGGAGTTCATACCTTCTAATTTTAAATCCTTCTTAGTAACCAATTTTTATCCTCATATCCCAAGAATGATCTTATGCATGGTGACCTTTGGTGGATTTATAATTTCCTCTAGCATTATGATAGCTCTTTTACACGTTTTTTTTTTTTCAATTGTATTTGTCTTCTCCAATCATCCTTTAGCGACCACAAACATATGTTTAGCTAGTACCTTGGTATTATTTTTTTTGATTAGGGGGATCTTTCCCATATCATCTTTTTCACTCTTTTCATTGAATATATTGGCGAGGAAAAAATTTTGGGTGGAAAAACTTATGGATTATTGCCAACAAAAGATATTTTTTTTGTAGGAATCTTATGTCCATCTACTTAAATGGTGTAATTTAATATATGACATGTGCATGAAAAGGTGGATTTTGTTCTTTGGTAGTATTCGACTGGGGATAAATAGGGAAATCCACTGACCCCCGGAAAAGCTGCCAGATACCTCAAGAGAAAATTTTCTAGGCAAGTGTGTTTTGAAAGGGAGTGCTAATATTAGACAGAGAAGCTAATGTTGCAAGTAGGAAATCAGAGACTTTGCATTACAATAGTTGGGAAATTACATCAATGCCATTTGAAATTAGCGGGGGAAACAATACTACAAAACAACAATAAGATGACGGTAATATGAGAACTGCACAGTTCTAAAAATATTCGTCTTCAAAAAAAGGATTAGAAACTCCTTCTTGTATTGGTGCTCAAGTAGAAATTCTACATAGTTTAGGAAGAAATAGAGGAAAGTTGAGAATGGAGGGGGGGAGGGAAAATGGAAGAAAATTGGCTAATCTCCTTATGTTCTCATAAGGAGGAAAATACACTTTTGAGCGTACAAAATTAATGACCCAACCCTGCGATGGAACGAATTTACAAATTTATAGAGGAGATGTAAATCTTCATCTACCCCCCAATGTCATTTCATGTGCCCTAGCAGTAACTTTAAAATTGTCAAACTTCCTAGGAAGTTATTGAGTCCATTTTTATCATAAAAGGTGACTTTTACATAGAAGCAATATTTGATTTTTTTAATTTCATTAAAGCCATAGTAAAATTACACCTCAACGAAATTAATTAGAATATGGGGAGAGAGAAAATGGGGGAGCGAAATAAGGAAGAAGAAACCAAAAGGAAACACTGATGACAAATAATCGTTTCGATGAAGCTCGCATCTCATTCAGATGGTCTGATGAGGGTAGTCCCATTGTAGTTGAAACTCTCATTCCAAACTATTATACTTTGGAAATTTCTATCATCTTGGCCACAGACCTTTTTGAGGTGCAATGACATGTTCTGTCGATTGACCATTAATTCTTAACCCCTGAATCTGATATACTTGTGACTCGCAATATGTAGTAAGTGTCAATAAACATTTGTCTGTTCCTGATATGGACCCTCAAATTCCCTATGAACAATTCCCATAGATGACCCAAATGATGGTGTTGACTACACAATATAATTTTCCCATTCTTTTTCTTTTCATCCTTGGTTTTCATGGCCTATACTCACATGCCGCTTATGCAGGATAGTTTAACTCTTTCTTCAGATTTCTTGCTTGTGCCTCTTATTGCAAAATTTTATGAATTCACCCTTTATGTTGTAGCACATGCAATCCCATTTCTTGTTTTTATCTACAATATTAATTCTAAACACATCATCTTGTATAGGTCCATCAGTATCACAGTTTAAATATCGACATCATCTGATAAGGGAGAAAGTATTATCTGATCTTACTCACATGCGAGAATACCCTTTCCCCAATTTATTTCTCTGTATCCAACCATCCACTACACATTCCTTCATGTCATTTCATTCTTATCATGCCCAAACTAATTGCAAGAAACACATTTTTGCATAATATGATTTCTATTACCTGATATAATCTCTAGAGTATTATCTCCTAGGGTTCTTTATGGGAACATTATCCCGACTTGTGTTTTCATTGTTGTTGTTTTTTGAAGAGCATTGTTATTTTTAGGACCTTATCTTTCTTTCTCTTCGGAGTGTTCATAACTCCTACTTAATCCTTCTTAGTAACCAATTTTGATTCTCATTATCCAAAGAATGATCTAGATGCATGTGACCTTGTTTATTTACAATTTCATCTAGCTTATGATGCTCTTTTTTAATTAAAAACGTTTTTTTTTTTTTCAATTTAGTTTGCTCTTCTCCAATTCCTCCTTAGGACCACACCTCTTGTTATAGCTTAGGATGGTATTTTTTTTCTTTGTATGTTTCTTATCCCGTATTTCATCTTTTTTTTTCAACCTCTTTAATGATATGTATTTGGCGATGAAAAACTTTGGGTGGAAAACTTATGGCGTTTATTGCCAAAGCTCTACGGAATCTATGTCCCTCTACTTAAATGTGTACCTTTCAGATATGCTGTGCTGAAAAGGTGGATTTCTTTGGTAGTCTTTCGACTGGGGACCAATAAGGAAACCTCCCTGACCCCACTGAGCAGCTTTCCAGATACCTACCGAGATAATTTCTATGAAATTGGTGTTAAGGCGTGCTAATTTAGACAAGAGAATGCTAATGTTGCAAGTAGGAACAGAGACTTGCAGTCAATAGTTTGGAAATATACATCCCCTGCTTTAATAAGAGAAACAATACTACAAACAACATAAGATGAGGTAATATTGAGAACTCAAGGTTTCTAAATATTCTCTTCCAAAAGGATAGAACCTCCTTCTTGTATTGGTGCTCCATTGAATTTCTACATAGTTTAGAGAAATAGATGAAATTTTGAGAATGAGGGAATGGAAAGTTGGCTATCTCCTTTGTTCTCATGAGGTAAATCACTTTTGAGCGTACAAATTAATGACCCCCCTTTGATATGGAACGACTTTACAATTATAGAGTTAGATTTAAATCTTCATCAACCCCCCAATGTCATTTCATGTGCCCTCGCATAACTTAAAACTTTCAAACTTCCTATGAAGCTTATTGAGTTCCATTTTTATAATCTCATGTGACTTGAACATTAGAAGCGCATATTTGAATTTTTTAATTCATTAAGCACTATTTAAAGTTACAACACTCAACGAAATAATTAGATATGGAGGAGAGAGAAATAGGGATAGAATATAAGAAAACCCAAAGGAAACCTGATGACAAAATAATCTGTCTTCGAGAAGCTCGCCTCTCATTCTAGATGGTCTGATGAGTAGTCCGATTGTAGTGAACCTTCATTTCCAACCTATTTAATACGTTGGAAATTTCTAATCCTCTTGAGTCACAGAACCGTTTTTTGGAGGTGAATACTGTTCTGTCGATGACCATATTCTAACCCTGCATATGATTCTTTTGATCTCGAACTATTAGTAAGTGCATAACTTTGTTCTGATTTCCCCCTGATATGGAACCTCAAGCCTAGATGATGCCCCAAATGATGGTGTTGGACCTAGATGATCATCCTCTATGTCTCATTATGCCAAAACTACCCTTTGAGTGCAACCTGCTATTTTTAGAATATGAACCCATGCTTTGCTATTTTGGGACATATCACCTATCTTGCTCCAGTTTCACCTTCTGAACCTTCTACCATATTCCAATCTCCTCTATTCCAAAAATATTGTTATTTTTAGTACATTTCTATCTTTAGCAGGTTGTTATTTGAGGAACTGTTATTTCGGGAAAAAATTCATTTTCTGTCTTACTTTCAATTTTACCCCTTTTTTGATTGTCCTGAGTGATCAAACTTGCAATCCAGTAGGGCTCACCATTTATAGCATGTGACGAACTATAACATATGTTATTTTTACTAAATAGTTAAAATTACCTCTATCTGTGATGGGAAAAACTATTTTGGATTTGACTCTTTGTCACAAACTTGTGCTCTAATTTTCATCATGATTCACTTTCTAGAAAGCTCAGAAATGACAAATGAAAATTTATTTCTGGTAAGAGCTTCGGGTATAGAGGTACTAGGGTAGAATACTGATAAAAATTCAGTCCTTCATATCTGGAGAAACTGGAAACTTCATTGTGCAAAAACTAGTTTGAGCTAAACTAGATTTTTTGGACGCCCTTCCCTCTAAATTTTGGATGATTTCACCTACTAGATCTTCGGCAATTTGAAAATTTCTTCAAAGATTTCAGAATGCTGATAAAAAACACAACCCTCCATATCCCTAAAAAGTAGGGACTTCATGGCACAAAAACTAGTTCACACGAAACTATATTTTTTAACGATCATTTCATCCTATTTTTCAGGTGATTTCATCCATTGAAACCCTGAGAAGCGAAGAGATAGCTCGCTGATTTTTTCCATTACTATGTCATGACAGCCATTAACGGAGCTTGAAATTTGCAGGTCTGTTTTTTGTCTCCATTCATGAAAAAATAAATTCCATTGCGATAAATTTTTCTTCTGGTGCTTCAAACAAAATTCTACTTCAATTCGATGACCGGTTTGATAGCAAATTGAACTTTGTTCTTCATGGATCCGGAAGTGAAATTTTTGTGCTATCAGAATTCCTTGTTGCAAATTGGAGGTTTGAATATGATTTTTTAATGGACTTAAAGAGAGAAAAACTCTTAAATAGACGGTTTGTCAATCCATGCACCAGTCTGCAAGATATCTTCAAATCTTCATTTTTTGGCAATGGTGGAGTGGTGGACTGGTGTTCTCTCCAACTTTCTTCTAGTAATGGAGAAGTAGTTGAAAGTACAAAGAAGCACCAAACAGTTAGAAGAAATTTCTAATTTTGGATTTGGAGTTAGGTGAATTTTTTTTCCTTGGTGTCCCTGATCTCAGGGACGTGAGGTACGTCAAATTGCACAGTGAGCAAGAGGACGACACATGTCCTCGATCTGACAGAAGGGAATTTGAGCTCCAAAAATGCACTTGGGGGTTGAACTATCAAATCTGAAGGTTGCATGAGGGTCCCAGAGGTCACATGGGGGCTGGAAGCATTTTTCCAAGATTAATGTACCTAACCTTAGGGATGTCAGGGACATAAAATCTCGTCAGGTTCCTAATGTTGACACATGTCCTCCCAAAAATTGACTAAGTCCCAAACTATCTCTAAAGGGTAACTTAGAACGATGATAAATTGAGCTCCCAATGGAATTTCATGGTGAAATTTTATATGATATTAAATGTAAATGGAATTTTGAATCCAATTTTTTGGGTCTAATGTCTTTATTCTACCATTTGGTCTCTCAAAAAACGGATTTTTGATTTGGTACTCTACTTGTGCTTGATAAAAACTACTTGCAGACATGATGTGCCAAAGTTTTGTGAAAACCATTATCTAAAAATCATGTAGGGCTTGGAATTATATTTCTATAGATGTTTTTTTTGTTCCTAACCCCATCCAGAGCTCTTGAAATCACCTTTTGAAGCTTCGTAACTTATTTTGGAATGTATACTGCCTAGGCCTATGAATGCCCAACTGCTCCAAATGTTACCTGAACCTTCCAAAATCACCTTCATGATGTTCCTATTCCTTTCAATCACTTCTAAGTTCATTTTGGATTTTCTTATATATGCTCCATGGAGTTGTTCTTGTCCTCGGAAGGCCAGTGATAGCCTTTACCACAACTTCCTGTAGCTTGCAACTTTTGATGAACTCCTAAAATCACCTGGGGGGTTGATTTGACTTTCCTAAATCACGTAGGGGGATGAGATAACATTTGTCAAGGGGTCACTAGACTGACAGAGCATGCAAATTTTGGCACAGGGGTATAGTTGTCGTGCTTGGAAATTGTCAATTTCCTTGTTTGCACATTTTCACGACAATAATATGTATGCCGATGATAATATTTTGGGATTCTTCAAGATATTGTGACAAATTTGTCTTTAGGGTACTATACTCTTCTTCAAATTTATGATTTTTTTTTTGTATCCTTATTCCTTAATATCTTGATCTCATCTAGGGAGAAAATGAGCTCTTGTTCAAGATCCACTTCACCTTCAACTTTAGAATATTCTTCATCTTTGAAACCATCTCTCATTCTATTTAATTTATTTCTATTTCCATGAACAATTATTGTGTCCATGTCATTGGCATAATTGCTTAACTAAATTATGTATATGAGTTTTTTACTTTCTTCCTTTGTATAGAGGTTTTTCTTATGCTTGTAGAATTTCTTTCTTTTCTCAAATTTACATTGCTTATAGTTCTTCTTAGAATTATAATATTTTTTACATTCCTTCATGTTAAGACCTTCTTCATTATCACTAATTTCATTTTTTGCATATGGAAATATAGTAGCATAATGTACTACTTCACCATAATTAAAAAATTTGAAGGGTAAATTACATTTGTATTTTCTATATTCTTTCTTAAGCTTCTTGAAAAAATTATCTTCTTCCTTTTTTGAATCATTCCTAAAGTGGTATGTGTTATTTGCTTCTTTTTTTGTTCAACTTATTTAATGCCTTGAAGGCTACCTCATGCTTATATGTTTTATCCTTCTCAGTTATCATCACATATGTAGTGAGAATCCCATATAACTCATTCATTGTTAGGTTACTTAAGTCCTTCATTTCTTTAATAGAATATAATGTGGCGTCAAAATTCAAAGGTAGAGAGATGAATTTTTTTTGAAATATAACTTCATCTTTAGTTTCTATCTTTCGTTTCTTCTCTAAGCCCTCTAATGGTGTTCACAACTTCATCCATGTGAAGAAAGTAGGCTGTAGTGTTTTCATCATCCTTCACATTCAAACCCTCAAATTAACTTTTTTGCATTTGGAGGTTTTCTTTCTTTAATTTTTCACATCCTTCATATATGTTCTTGAGTTTAGCCCAGACTTCCTTAGTTGAAACATAATGCATCACCTTAACAAATTTTGATTCTGACAATACACAAAATTTTGCATTCATATTCTTTTCATTTCTATTAGTTTCGTTCTTTCCAACATGATCTGTTGGAAGTGTTTTTAGAGCTGCATAACAACTTACAATTGATTTCCAAATGTCAAACCTAAGATAAATTAGATATGTGTGCATATTTATACTCCAAAAGGCATAGTTAGTTCCATTAAACAATTGAGAAATGTTTGAGGATAAATCTTGTTTTCCTTCCATGTGTGCTACAAAGATCTACCTTCTAGTGGTCAAATAGTTTTGAATGAATATTTCTATGATACCAATTGAAGAGAACACACTAATACTAAGAGGGGGTTAAATAAATATTAAACAATCTATTTCTTATTAAGACTTTAATATTCGACAAAAAAAAATAACACAAGATAGATTTATTGTAAACACACTATTTAAATGGAAACCATTTTAGGAGAAAACCACATAGAGAAGACTATTTGGATATACTATTTAAATCCAACCCTAAAATATCTCAATCTAAATCTATTGGCACAAACCTACTGTAGACACCAATTCCTAATGTCAGGAACCAACTCATCTATTTAGTGAGTACCAACTCACTAGAGACACTAATCCCCAATGCCAAGCACCAACTAATCCAATTCATGAGCACCAATCTCTGATTGTGTGAGGCACCGACCTCAACATTACACATTTCCACCTTCTATAGTTTTGTTTTGAACATGATGATGGAAAATAATTCACTCTTCTATCTCTTCAATATTGCTCCTAAAATTTCTCTATACTTCTTTGTATGATGTCTTTATATTATTATTTTCTCTTTTTTAACTCTGCCTACTCGCACTTCCTTCCTCTTCAATAGTTTTCCATTCCAATTTGCATGATTTTTTTCTCCTTTCAAGCCCATCCACTAACCATATCACCCTCTCAGTAACTCACTATCTATTCTCACCTTCCCATTATTTTACACATTTTTCAATTTCGACAACCTTTCACCTTTTAATATTCCATTACTCTCATTGCAAACACTCCCTCTTCATAATTCTATCATCATCTCATTGTTCCTCCATTTTTGAACTCTATGCTTTAGAAGAGTGCCTTGGATTTAATTATGCATCTTCATGATATAGCTCCATAGCCACTCACTCCAACTCACTCTCTTCACACTCTAATCCATTTTCTTAAGCACATTATCTCACACCATACTTAATTTCTCTCTTCACAAGATTTTTTGGTATCTACATATTTTCACATTTTAACAGCCACTCATTCCTTTCAAATTGCTTTTCCTTTATACCTTCTCATGCAACTATTAATCTTCTTAGGGTTTAGAACATGAGTCAGCCCATTATTTAACTAATAAAACCAAAACATATGCGATATTGGATTTTATGTTGACATTAAATAGAGGATATTTGGTCAACATGCTTCAATGATTATAAAATTTTATTTTACTACATTTTAATGATAAATATTCCTTTCAATGGTGTATTTTTGAAAGTTATTTGTCTAGACAGTTTTTTTATGTCTTTGGTCTTCCAAAAAAAAATAAAGATATCATCATTTATTTTCCTTTTTCCTTCCACTATCAGATAAAAATGTCATAAATTATTGTCCTTATTCATTCCCACACCACACAACCTATAAATTATTAATCACATTCATGTGTTCTTTTTATTCCTAAATGAATTGATAAATGAGACTTGGGATCATTAGAGTGTATCTTTAGATCCACACTACTCCCATCTCCAGAGAAAACATGCTTCATACTTCTAACTCAAGTGAGCTTCAGACAATCAACTCTTTCAGTGAGCTCTAGACAAGCTACATAGTTGGTGAGCTCGAGATGATAAAATCTTTATGGAGTTATTCATACCATTTCTACAACTATATCTAGTCAGAAAATGTTATATGAGCGAGATTTGAATCAGTTAAATTATAGGAGAGCTCCAAACTAATCATACTAATGAGATTTGGACCATTTATACTTCTATCTATGGATGATAGGAATGATTAAATATCCAAGACAATCACTTTGAGCTACACAATGATCTCTATATGATAAGGATTATGCCACCATATCTTCAGACGACAAGTATTGGACTAGCTCGGCTCCAAACGATAGACATTGAACATTTCTATTAGTGAAAATATATATAAATTTTTTTTATGTCTTCTAGGTCCTTCAACTTCCTTTGACATCAATGAAAATTATTCCAACAATTTCATATTCAAATAATTCAAATACATTCAAATACTAGAGAAAATATAACTACATTAGATTAGATCTTAGTTGCATGTATCCTTTCATGCTTATACTATTCTATGTTGCATTTTCCCTATCATGTTAATTTCATTCATAGTTTGAAATATCATTTTACATATACACATTCACAGTAACATGGTACTTAGAGTTGAATTCATGTTATCTATAATTTAACAAATGATGCATGATGCTTTACATTTTTCTTTATCAGTTCCACCAAGGCTGCTAGGAGCATATACATTCCCTAATTTTCTATATTAAGGTGTTATCATTGCAATATCCACTCCTTTCATTCCTATTTTTTAGATATATACATTTTTACATACTATTAATTTTTCTAACATGATAACATGTGATTCATGTGTAGCATTTATCTTCCAATCCTACTCCTAACCATGATTATCTGATTTTCTTGTATCTTGTCTCCTATTCTTGTGTCTAGTTTGTCATTATTTACGAGATTTTCCCTATGCTTTATTTCTTGTTTTCTTATATGGACATAAAGGATTTTAGTTTCTTGTATCATCGTTAGGGGTGTCCCATGTTTTCTATCATCTACTACTTTGATCTCTTGTTGTATTATTGTGTGTTTTGACTAGTTTCTATTCCATTATGCAATACTTGTTTGTTGCTAAATTTTTTTTCTAGATTATTCCCATTATTTTACATGTTCCATGGTGGTTACCATGCATATTCCCTTTCCCCTTTTAGGATTCCTTTTTCATATGTTCACATCAACTACAAATTTCCTCATTTGGGCCTTACATTCATTTATCTCATGTTCCCTAAATGAGTGGGAGAAATAATTAGAATATTAATTCACCCTATCAGTAGTACAAACACCATACATTAAATGGTACACATCAACATATGACCAAACATGAGCTAATAAAATGGTTCAAAATCAAACTTGGGCCAAAATAAGTGGAGGGACAGAAGTGCCCAAAGAAGACATGAATGATGGGTGCTAGAGTCCCACATGGGTGTTCGATCCTAGGGTTAAAAACTTGTACATTACATTTGAACATGTTCTTAGTGACTGGTATTATCAAAATCCAAAATCACATACTCAATTATATGTTACTATACAGTACAACAAGAACAAATTCACTAGAAAGCTTCATACTTTGAGAAACTAAACTATTAACTCTTCTTTTTTGGTTTACATAATTTTATATTAGTATCAAATAATGAGAGGCAACTAGGGAATATGTAGAATAATGGTATGCATAGAATAATGTGTCATTTGTGTGGCTAATTTCTATTGGGGTTATGGCCATCTACATGGGTACTTATATATGGGGAATCATCAATAGATGCAGGGAAATTACTCCAACTTTCCCAACACTCTTCCCTTGGTGACAAGACATTTATATACTCAATGTGGTGATAGGATTCCTAAATCTTTAGTGTATTCAAATTGATTTGGTAATTAATCATTATCAAATCTTCCAAGCATCTCCAAGGAAACAAACACATGAGAATGGTTTTATCTCTTTACTTGTGACATTCAATTGTATTCTATCCTTGACTCTCTAATTTTTCATACAAACTTTTATGCTTATCTCTCTAAGTTAAAGTTTAATTTTATATACCATGAGCATGGACTACACTTTTATTCTTTTTGAGTTTATTTCTTATCCTAACAAAGGAAACAAAAATGGAACAAGGATAAATCTCAAGAACAATATGTTTTGGAAAAGATAATATCCATGTTACAAATACATGTATCATTTCCACTATGCACACAAGGTCACCCCCTCTTAGATTCAACAATACAAATCTTACAATTTCCATTCTGCATGTTATCACTTACAATATTCCTTTAGCACACTATCGGTTACAACCTGATTTGGGTCTCCATAATTTACACTCTTTCTATCTACTTTATGTTACTAAATATTCATTGACTAGCATAAAATAGGGGAAAATATAGACATGAAATCACGTAATTAGTATTATTACATCACACCTCTAGTTTATCATTATATACATGATTCCTAAGAAAGAACACTAAACATTAATAAGACATTTTATCTTGACATTTACATTGATTTATCTTTTTATAATTTTGTCATTTTAATTTTCAGAACTATCCCTTTACTTTTGAAAATTGTACAACATGTGACCCACCTCAATTTTTTTGTTTTATCTTTGAAGCATCTAAGATACCGACACCTAGTAGGGAAAAGAACGCTTAGGAGCTATTGTCTCCTATGCTTTAAAATGACATGTTAAAAATATTATTTTTTAAAACTTCTATTATCACTTTGGGTGGGATTTTTAGTCGTAAATGATGAAATTCAAACAAGGGAATCATATATACATGACTTACTATTCTAAGGGGTTGGGTTATTTGGGCTATTACTTAATATCTATTAATTTATTAAAGAAAACTTAAGGACTACATTTGGGTTGCATAATTCACTACATTGGAAGGTAATATTATTATTCCATCACATACATTCACCATGGGGGAAAATTAGTTGTATCCCGCTATATTTGTGCAACTAGAACAAGGGAAACTTAGTTTTAATAGACACAATTCTATCACACTATAAATAATAAATTAATTGATTCTGAAATGTAATTCATCGATCAATGACAATCACATTAGGGTGACTACCAATGTAACTATGACTCAAGAATATGTATATTTTATTCCATCTAATGTTTTGTTTGAGCCTTGTGATGGTAGGTAGGTTTCTCTATAGATTCAAGTGTGATAATAAAACACTATAGTGAATTTTAAGTAACAAATAGAGAAGAGAAAGTGAGATTATCAATCCATAAATCAATAAAATCTAGTCTCAATATGAGGAAACTAGTGGTCACTACATATAATATCACCTAGGCAGTCCTGTCCTCTTTTGGGCCTTACTATCCACAAGAATTTTTGATCTCTATATTTTTGAGATGAAGCATATATAACTCATATATAAATTATTTCATCAATATTCTAGCATATAATTAGCCTAGGCAGCAAGTAATTATGTAAATTACTCTCATCTTCTCATTACTTATAATTTCTTACTATTTAGCTGTTGTATCTTACATATTAATGATATTATCTATTTGATCTCAGTTCTCACAAAAATATTTAAAGTCAATTAATTCAACAAGGAATGAGGGAACAATACAATAATTAAACGAGGAAAAGGGGTGCATGTAGCTTATATATTTAGAAATTGAGAATTTCCAAGAATATGGTGTTGAAATAGCTGACATTTCTCATTTTCACAAAGCTATACATATGTTCCAACGGCTATTTTAGAGTACCTTTAAAAATAAAATATTATGGAGATATGAAGGTGTTGGAGAATATGAACTCTTAAAATTCTTGTGAAAGTAATACCCTAATGTTTAGTATATCCAATGGCAGTAGTTTCCCTCTCTAAATTTAACCCTTTAAATTTATGTATTATGAGTTCCCAAGCCATCTTAAACAGGAGTTACCTACGAGAACAATTAGAAATTTGTGTGATCAGAATGTGTAGAGGATTTTTTGGGTCCCATGCAGACCCAATATATCTTTTAAATTAGACTACAACAAAAATAAGAAGGTATAATGTACTTGAACCTACATTGTAGATGATGGAAATCATTATCCCAATAGAGGCATTAACAATTCAAACCTCAATCCATAGGTAAGATGTAAGGATAACCTTTTTCCTAATGTAGAGTAAAAGTTTATGGTACAACTAGTGATCATCATGGTCACATGCATGTGTTTGTCTTGTGTAATGTACATTACATGCAATATTGACATCCATATTTTTGTGATGGTTGACATGTTCATTAATTGGAAAAAATAGGGTGATATGTGGAAATGTTTTATTTATTCAGGGGACAAACTTTTTTGTACATCACATTACTATTTTTTATTCTTTGAAATGTGGCTCTACATTGTGAATTTTTTGAAGAATTTAGAAAAAAGATAATTGAGAAAGGTTCGATACTTGTTGATCAATGATAGTCTTAAGGGTGATTATTTTTTGAATCCTTTCCACAAGCCTATACCATATGATTTCCTAACACACATGGGAATATCCTTCACAGAAGGGAGATTTCTAAGGTCCCCAATAAGAATTATTGACCTCATAACAAAGGTTACATGTTTTTTATGGGAGAATTCCTCTCAAATATTTATATCAACAGGAGAAATAAAATATTGACCTATAAAGCTCATTTAATAAAAAATAACCCATTGCACATGTTTTGACATATTCCTATGAAATGTTTTGTGTAAATTATAAAAAGGGACATAATCCTGGTTAATTTATTGATGCTCAATCAAATCAAATACAGAATGGATGACTGTAATATTTATAGATATTGCATAGTCATGTCCATATAAAAGAAGGAGTTGCAAACATGCAAAAAATATAATCCCAAGTACAGAAAACTCCAAATACAAAATTTTAACTATATAACAATGACAATAATTACAAAAGACTTATACAGGAATATTATTCCCAATTACAATTAATAAATGGTTAATAACAAATTACCATTAATTAATAATTAACTAAGGTAAATGCATAATCAAAAAAGGTAAACTAAATTTTACCTAATATTCCCTCCCTTAATTTTACATTGCTTCAAGGGATGAGGAGAGGAACTCTCTGAACAACTCGAACTTGTCACATGTAAGTGACTTTGTGAATATATCTTCTTGTTATTTAGCTGTTCGAAAAAACTGAAGCTATATATTGTGCTTCAAGACATACTCGCGTATGAAATGTACTTTTACCTCAATGTGCTTTATTCTTTCATAAAAAATGGATTGTGAACAAGTTTGAAAACACCTTCATTATCTAAATGCATGGTGGTCAGTTTGTCCTATGGTATTCCAAATCCTTCAAGTATGTGACATGGCCGTATCACTTCACATACAATTTCTCTTGCAGAACGATACTCATATTATGTGGAATAATGAGAAACAAACTGTTGTTTCTTGTTTCCCCATGATATGAGTCAAGATCCCATACATAACACAAACCCTAAAGTGGATTTTTTGTCATCAATGTTTCCTGCATGATCTGAATTCAAATATCCTGACAAGAATAAGTTTTCATTCTCCTTGTATTCTATACCAAGATCCACTTTTCTCTTGAGATATATCAAGATTCACTTTGATAACTTGTAATGAAAAAATTTGGGTTCTTTCATGAAACTAGATAGATAGCTCACTCTGAAGTTGATATCTGGTCTAGTGTAGGTCAGGTAAATGATAATTCCAATCAACTGCCAATAGAGAGTGGAATTTACCACATGAGATGGATCTGAACGAGATAACTACAATTTGTTCTCCATAGGTGTAGTAATAGGTGTGTAATCCATCATCCTAAATTTCTCGAGAATTGTCTTGGTATACTTTAGCTGAGAAAAAAATGTTGTTCTCTTTCTTCCATACTTCTAATCCAAGACAATAATGCATCAACTTGAGATCTGTCATGTCAAACAATCAATTATGATCTTTCTTTAATGCATCTATCATCCTCACTAAAATGCCAGTGATGTTTAGATCTTAGACATAAACAACGAAAATCACAATCTCTCCCCATTAATTTTTGAGGTAGATATTGGGATTGAATGGATTTTTGAAAAATCCATGTTGTACAAGATGCTCATCAATTTTGATGTACCAAGCCCGGGGTGCCTGTTTAAGGCCATATAGAGATTTCTTATGTCTGCATACCTTTGCTTCTTGACCAAGTACAACATATCCCTTAGGTTGAGTCATGTAATATTATTCTTGTAAATATCCATTCAGAAAGGTACTTTTTACGTCCATCAGATTGAATTTCGAATCAAATTATGCAACTAGAGAAAAGAGCGTCTTAATCATTTTGATCTTAGCTGTGGGAGAAAATTTCCCCTCATATTCAATGAATTCTTTTTATGCATACCCCTTTGCTACTAGTCTTTCTTTATACTTTTATATGGTCCAATATTCCTTGTACTTTATTTTGAATATCCATCTACATCCAATGGGTTTCTTCCCTGGTGAAAGATCGATAAGCTGCCACGTGTTATTTTGCATCACTAAGTTATACCCATCATCCATGGAATCTTTCCAAGATTTTGACTGTATGGATTCCTAGACTGTACAGGGCTCATTAGATCCAATAAATTTACTCATCAAAGAAAATTTCACTTCTTCTCTTTCCTTACTGTGATTCCTTGGTCCAATGGTGGATGTATCCGATGAAGCATCCATTTTTACATCGCATAGCATGATACTATACCACTTGGGTATACGTTGAACTTCTCCCATGGGTCGTGGTTCTATCTGATCATTACAATCATCCCCATTATCACTTCCATCATCTATGGGAACATCAACTCTTCTTTTTAGAACTGGTGAAAAATCTACATTAGGTGAGTGTGGAGGAAGAGACTCTGCTTTCTTCTTCTCAAATAACTCAACATATATCCTTGTGTAGACTTTTCTAGTCTTCGGATCTATTAATTTGTACCCAAGAGTCTCTTCATTGTACCCAATGAATTTTATTTTTTGTGATTTCATATCCAATTTCTTTCTATTTTTTTTTGTATGTGCATGATTTTTTTACACCTGAATACTCTGAGGTGTGAAACAAATGGTTTCCACTTTGACCATGCTTCATGTGGTGTTACTCCATCAAGAGTAACTGTGAGCACTTTGTTCAAAAAATATACTGTTGTCTTTGTTTCTTCTAACCAAAATGTATTTGCTAGTGCAGAATCATTAACCATGCATCACACCATTTCCATGATAGTTTTATTTATTCTCTCAACAAAACCATTATGCTACGGTGTGAGTCTAGGAGGAATTTTTCGACAAATCCCATGAGCTTGTAGGTAGTCTTTGAAATCATCACTAGTGAATTCCCCCCCTCAATTTGAGCGGAGAGTTCTGATGTGATGACTAGTTTCATTTTCAACAGCTACTTTAAACTTCTTGATTTTTTCAAAAGATTCTCTTTTCTTGCGAAGACAAAAAAACCACATTTTTCTCTAATAGTCATCAAAACAAAGCATGAAGTAATTAATTACAAAATGAATCAGTTGTATCGGACAACAAATATTGGTATGAACCAGACCAATCTTACTATGAGCTCAAAAATTACTCTTCTAGAAGGAAGCTCTGTGTTGTTTACCTTCTAGGCAATGAGGACACTTGTTTGTATCCTTCTAGAGAGATGGTAATCCTTTTACCATATTGTGTCAGTGAAGTGTTTCAAGATACTTTAAATTGGTGTGACTAGGTCTCTAATGCCACAATTGTGCAGAGGTAGAATTCCTAGCCTAAGTGCCTAATCATCTCTGTGGAGAAAATCAAGCTGGAACATATGTATGACATTAGAGGCTTTTGTAACTATTTTCGAGCCTCATGATTTGTGTCGAATTAAACACATTTCCTTTTTGGAATGACTATCAAATTCAATTTTCAAGTTGTTATCTAGAATTTTACTGACTAAAATCAAATTCTTTGTCAACCCAGGGATGTATAGTACATCTAAAAATCTACATATGCGTGAACTAAGGGGTAGAGAAATGTTCCCAATCCCTTGTCCTGTGTATGGAGATTCATCAACTAACGAAACATGGTTTTCTAAAGGTGTGTCCCTTATTGAAGTAAACAAATATCTATAGCCAGTCATGTGTCAAGTGGATCCATAATCATCATACTAGACATAACTAGATGATGTGGAGGGTTCACTTGAATGAGAACTATACATGAAGTCTTCAATATCTGAATATTCTTCTTACTCAGCAATATGTACTTGTTGATGGGGTTTTTTTTTTTTAATTCCCATTTTTTTCCCTTGATTATAGTTACAGTGTCCCTTGTGAGATTGTTGATATTGAGGTCCAGAGTTCCTGGATGAACTTTTCTTATAAGTATCATACCAACAATCTCTTAATTCACGTCCTCTTTTCTAGATAGGACATTTATTTTTCTGTTGTTTGTGCCCTTGATGCTGATACTGATTTTGGGACTTTTGATAAGAATTAGGTTTTTATTTTCATTTTCCTTCCCATTACTGATGAGAAGAAATTACCTACTCCTCTTCATCAGCTTTATTATACATAGCTTCCTCTTGTTGTAGTAGGTTCACTAACTTGTCAAAACTCACTGTGGTATCTAACAATATTAGTGTTGTCACAAAAATGTGGTGTGAAGAAGGGAGGGCTCTTAGAACAATGGGAATGAGAGAATCATCAGTGACCTCCTCTCCTAGGGCTAGAAGTGAAGCCCTCAACTCTGTAAATCTTCTCAAGAAAGATTTTATTTTCTCATTTTGCTTAAACTTCAGTGTGTGTAACAGACTCTACAAATTCAGTATGACATTATTGTTTTTGGCCTTATATAACATGCTCAACTTATCCCATGATTCTTTGGTTGTTGTGGCATCTCGAATGTGGGGTTACACATCATCAGACACTCCAAACAAGATGATTCACTTGGCCTTCTAATCATATTTATCAAATTGTCTCTGGTGTGTTGTATCAATTGATGTTATGGTTACTATACCATTCACAACAGTCCAAATCTCTTCAAACTCAAGTTGTGTCTTGATTTTTTTCTTCCATGCTACATAGTTAGTTCCTCTGAATAGTTGTGAATCTGGAAGAAAAACCTTGGGGGTGTTGGTCCCCATTTTTCAGAATCAACTGAAAAAGCGTAAGGCTTTTATCACTCTAAGTATACAATCTCCTAATCTATATACCATCATTTTGATATACCGAACCTTTCTATATACGTGCCCTTCTAATATACCCATTGGTACGTAGAAGAAGATCACCCTTTTTTATATACCTAGTGGTATGTGAAAGAGGCATTAACATATGTGAAAGGATTTGATACGTGGTACCAAGACAATATTGAAAGGGGTCTGTGTGATTATTGACACTACCTCACAGAAATATCCTCATACATGTGTGTAACTTCACTATATAATTGGATAATTTCTCAGTCTGGATTTAAGTTGAGAAAGCATTCACAAACAGATGGTAGGGTTCGATGTGTGTGCACTGTGTCGCTATTAGTCCCCATCGGTTTAAAGGGCCAATGTCCAAACAATTTTGTTGCAGCTATATTAGGCATTAATTGTAGTAGTAGTCACAATGGTTTTACCCGTAGGCACTTACCAATTTTACAACAATTACAATGGTTTGCGGTTGACTATGACAACCTAGAAATTAGTACAATACAATGATGTATACAATTACATTCAAAAAAATAAAAAATTTGAATGACAGGCAATTTGTTTTTGTTTTTCGGGGTCCTAGTGGCCTCTGGAGCTTAATACGACTCTCTGAGAAAAAAACCGTAAAAAAATTGGCTGAAAATGACGTTTTTAGATACCATTTCTTTGGCAAAAAGTGCTCAGAATCAAAAAATAAGCATAGTAGGAGAATTTTTTTTTACCCCTTTTAGGGTTTTTCTCACTATTTTTAGTTGCTTGTTTAGCTATGGATAGTGGATTAGCATGCCTCTAAAATTGGTGGTTTTTCCAAATTCATTGCTAAATCTCAAAATAGTTTTAAAAACCTATTAGGAATGGAATTTGAACACCTTATCACACCGCCCCAAGATTCTCCACTTATCAAACAAAGCACTAGAAGTTTTTATGTTATTAAATATACAAATTTCTATTTGAAGAATGAAAAATAAACTAACCTTTTTTAAACAACGATGTGGCTAGGAGAGAGGAGGTACATGTGGCTTGAGATAGGAGTTGAGTCATTTAGGGTTCCCACCTGGAGCAGATCTGATATGAAATGTAAATTATAAATTGGGATGGAAGCCTAGTTAATTTATTGATGTTCAATCAAATCAAATACAAAATGGATAACTGCAATATTTATAGATATTGCAGAGTCATGTCCATACAAAATAAGGAGTTGCAACTATGTAACAAATATAATCCCGAGTATAGAAAACTCCAAATATATAGTTTCAACTATATATCAATGATAATATTGACAAAAGACATAAATGGGAATAATTCCCAATTACAAACAATAAATGGTTAATAACAACTTACCATTAATTAACTATTAGCTAAGTTAAATGCATAAATAACCTAGGTAAACTAAATTTTACCTAACAGTTTGTGACTAGCACTCTAATGGTTTCATTTTTATAACTAGTATTCAAAGATAGGCCTTGGTTGTAGTAACTGAAATGTTGAAAGATGCAACACCGGTGGGAGCTAGAATGATAAGATAAGACTTATTTTCATCTATGGGAGTGAAATCCATCTTAATTGCATTGATGATGAATAATTCACTTATTCTATCTATCCATTGAATAATAATCTTAAGATGTGGGAGTGTATCTTGATATGTGCAATGATATAGAATAGTATGGAAAGAAAGCTTCTTCTCTGGTCACAATTAAGTGTGAATTTTCGAGGAAGAATGTTGCGTAGAGTGGGGGATGGTTATTCCCTTCCTAACCTAAATAAAATAGTTTCATTCTTCCTTTAGGGTTATAGGAATGCTACATGTATTCCAATCAAAGTGGATGTCAATGTTGTGATTCCCAATCATTTCTAGCTCATTAATTTGTATATTGGCGTTAGGGAAGAGTTGGGAATGAAGTTACCACTTATCCAATGAGATGATGTCATGTGTTAAATCTTAGTTTATATAGAAATAACTATTAGATGATTTGGTGTCTAGGGGATGTGCAAAAAATGTGACATGGATAGCATGAGGGTTACATAGCCTTCCAATTATAAATAATTTCATTTATTGTGTGTCTAATATCGAATTTAATGGTTCACAATGGTTTGTTTAATAGAAGCTTTCTCCAACAAAATCATTCAAAAAAAGAATAATTTTATGAAGCAATCTTATACAAATGTGGCATAACATGCATAATGGCAATTTTTTTTTCACAGTCTCCGTTTCCCCAATATGTTGTGTATTCTAAGACCAGGTATGGGCTAGTGCAATGAGGGAGATGTTTTCTAGTGTGAAGCGGTGTTGTTTGTATGCATCAAAGAAGGGCGAATATTCAAATATAACATTATCATAACAATATGATTCCATACAAGTTCATTTCCCACATTTAAGGATACAAATTGTCAGCTACATGTCTAACAAGGGATAATTTTTACAGCATATGGCATATTTCCTATGTAATAATTTAATATTCAAATATACTCTCTTTCAAAATCTTTTGAAAATTAATTAAGGACAATTTTGTTGAATCTGAAGTGTTTATAATGCATCTTATCATATTGTTATATGATTGCAATTGTCTTCTAACTTGGAAGTGTATTTTGCAATGTGTTGTAGTATAACATGATGAGAGAGAACCAATTGGCAGTTAACATTTTCTTGCCATGTCAAAATAATGTCCTTATTGTGGATAATCAACCTATAATTGTTTTGGGAAGGGATGTATTTTACTCTTCTAGATTCGTCCCTACAAAGTGTGGATTGTGGTTAAAGGTCAAAAGGGGAATTGTATCAAAAATGAAATATATATGCAATATTTCACATAAACATTTACACTAAGAATTTTATGTGGAGTTAGATGTGGTTGATAAATTAAGATGATTTGAAGTGAATATAGCTTGGGTGTCCATTAGTAAAGGATAATACAAGGTGCGTTAATGTACTATTTGGTTTATGAAGAATTGAAAATGTGGATTCCATATAGAAACATACTTTTCATAATATGATTTTTTTTTTTGCAGAAATATCTTCATTGTTCTAGTCTAATGCATACACATTAGATGCAATTTATAGAGATAATAATCCATGAACATGGGTGAAACTTCTGTGTTTCCATTTATACGTAAAGAGAGGAATGAAGCTAAAAAAAATAAATCTGAGAATGAGAAAAAAAGGGAAAGGAAACACACTGTTTGGTTTTACCTATACTAATAATCTCTTTCACCCAAATATTTTTCCAAAACCTCTTCACAAAATATTGTGAACCTTTGATGCAAGTATGTGGAGAGAATGTGAGGATTTTCCCTAACATTACGAATTCTCCAGCACTAGACTTCTCACCCATCTTGCACATGATGTCCAAACACAACTGTTTGGAGTTCTATCCATTTTTTTTAGTGGCACTGAAAGTAAAGAAAAGTGTGGGTGAGCCAATTTGGTCAATCATGTAAACCAATTCTATGCGGAACTTTCCCCAATAAGATCTTGTGCCATGCAAGATAGATACAAATCTCATCAAACTATATGGAAGGGAATTGTATGGAGACTCAAGCAAGCATTGATGACATTCAAGTATAGTTGGAGGAATGATTTTATCAATATTTGTTTTGACAAAAACAACTAAAGTGGCTTGGATTTTGTCCCACATCATAAGGTTAATAAAAAAACACCTAAAACGGGGATGAATCCCAAATTGGCTATCATGGAAGTGCATAAAATCCATGGTATATTCATGCATCTTGATATTTTTTAGTTGGGTTTGTATAAAAATTACTTTTCCCTTTGGAAATAATGATGGGAAGGTTGTAAAAAATAATCCTTCTTTGTTGCATTCATTTATTGGAGACAAGGAAATTTCAAGCCATGGTATAGAACATGGAGGTGATGGTCCTAGAAAATTTAAGAAGCTTTGGATCTCTTAAGTTTTTTTTACTAGAAATGAGTGGTAAAAATAATGATGGTCACACTTCCATATCATCACCAACACCATTGTATCTTGCATCAATCATCAATTCCACTCACTAGGTCTAAGAAACATCGAAGTGTATGGAACAAAAAAATAAGGACAAATCCATGGGAATATTTGGAAATGAAGAGATTGCATCTTCATCTTGAAAGAAATATTTTTAGTAAGGTTCATTAGGTAATTTGTATTTCAAGGCATTTAATACATGACTTTTGGTTATGAAAAGGTCATATGCCTCTTCAGTTACTTGCATATATGTTGTGTATGTTTCTTCATATTACAGTGTTTGTTTTTATTGTCCATGTTGGAGTTGAATAATTTGATTATAAGAAAATACAAAAAACAAATCAGAAGCTTTTACACAGAAACACGAAGGTGCTTGTATATTTTATTAATCTTTAAAAATCAAGCATTACAATAAGAAGAGAGAGCTGCTATATTTATAGATATTGGACAGCTTCTATCTCATCCACAATACATGGAAATAGGTAAACTAATCTGAGAATAAAATGCAAGATAATATTCACTGCCCCTAATTTCCCCTATTTCCCCTCATGAAATCATCCGGGAATAAACAAAATGAGATTGAACAATATCTCATAAAACATGTGATAAGACAACTAAAGACAACTATGAGTTGACTTAATATAATCTAACTAAAGTAATTAAAAAATTACTTTATTATAAAATAACATTTAACTCATATGTTGAATTAAGTGTTAGTTTATTTCTAACATTCCCCCCCTTAATTCAGCATATTCTAAAGAGAGCTGGTGAGGAATAATCTAAATGCCTCAAATTTAGGACGTGCAAGAGATTTGGTGAATATATTTGCACGTTGATGATCTTTCGGGCAATGTTGAAGCTATATGTTTTTATTCTGAACATGTTCGTGGATAAAATGGACTTGCACCTCAATGTGTTTGGTACGTTCATGAAAGACTAGATTCCGAAAAAGTTTTACTACTCCTTCATTTTATACATGAAGAATAGTTGGATGATCCTATGGAAGTCCCAACCCTTCAAGTATATGTTTGAGCCAAATCACTTCACAGACAGCTCCTCCTACTGTGTGATATTCTGATTCTGTGGAAGACCTTGAAACACAACTTTGTTTCTTGCTTCCCCATGAAATAGGTCCAGATCCCAAAAAGAACACAAACCTAGAAGTGGATTTTTTGTCATCTATATTTCCTGCATGATCTGAATCTATATAACTAGTCAACAAGAAGTTATCATTCTTCTTATACTCTAAACCAAAATCCACAGTTCCTTTAATATACCTTAGTATTATTTTTGCTACTTTCCAGTGACAAACTCTTGGTTCTTGCATAAATCAGGAAAGCTAACTTACTGAATAACTGATGTCTGGCCTAGTATAGGTTAAGTAAGTGAGACTCCCAATCAACTGTCGATAAAGAGTTACATTTACTTCTGCTGATGGATCTTTCTGAGATAGTTGAAGCCTTGTCTCCATAGGTGTTGCCATTTGGATGATATCCATCATTTTGAATCATTTAAGTGTTGTCTTGGAACGTTTTACTTCAGATAAAAATATGTGATTATTTATTTACAAATATGTTTTTTCTTTTTCCAGTTTCCTTTCTTTTGACTATGTTGATTGTTCTTGTAACCTTGATTTGATTGTTGAGAAGTTGGTTTCTTACCACTAGATGAACCTTTCTGATAAGTGTTATACCAACATTATTTCAAATCATGCCCTTGTCTACCACATGTATGGCACTGTCTTTATTCATTGTGTCTCTGATGACTATGTTGATTCTGTTGCTGATTAGTTCTCCTTATTTCTATGTGATGAATTCATCTAATCCTTCCCTTTGTGATATGAAGAAAGGGCTTGTTCCTCTTCTTCTACAGGGTTGTGTAATGACTCTTATTATTGAAGCATGTTCACTAAATCTTCAAAATTTAATGTTTAACCCATTATATTAAGAGTTGTTACAAATATCATGTATGAGCTTGGAAAAGCTCTTAAAACAATAGGAAATAATGAATCATCTTCAATTTATTCTTCCATAGCTTCAAGAGAAGATTTTTAATACATCAACACATCTTAAAAATGATTCTATTTTTTCATTAGATTTAATTTTAAGACTGTGTAATTGAGTTTGAAGTTGTAAAATAATGTTTCTGTTCTTAGCTTCATACACTGTTGATAATTTTTACCACGCTTCTTTAGTAGTTTTACAATGTCTAATGTGAGGTTGTACTTCATCAGTTACACCAGACATTATTATTAACTTAGCTTTTTGATTTGCTCTATGAAATACACGTATTTGGATTGCGTTAGTTTTTGGTCTCGTTAGCGAGCCATCAATTACACCTATTAAATCTTAAAATTCAAGTTGTGTGCGTATTTTCATTTTCCACGCAACATAGTTATCTCCTTTGAGGAGTTGTGATTCCGGTAGAAAAACTTTAGGTGCATTTTCCATGTTCGGTGATAGAATTGAGAGAGAGAGAGAGAGAAATTAACAGTAGGACACCCCCCTTCAGATCACACTCAAACACCCACCCCAAATTTCTAGGTTGTAATTATTTTTGGGCTCCTTTTCAGCCGTTTTTACAATGAATTTTTCGGCACTATTGGATCTATTAAAATTTTGGCTCTGTGGCCGATTCGCAAAAATAAAATGGCTCTCTTGAACAATTTGAAAAAAAATAAAAATTTGGACTCTTTGGTCTCTTTTTCAAATACAAAAAAAATATTTTTTGCAATTTTTACAAGACAAAGCTTATTAAAAATTGAACCAATTCTTAAAACTCGTAAAAACGACACCTCAATCCGAGGTACCAGTTGGAAAGTTATGACCATTTTAAAATATATTTTTTCTAGGCCCCTTTCCAAAATTGGAATTTTTTTTTTATGCTTCTGATTTTTTTCACATCGTCCGAAATAGGATTTTTTTTCAAAAATGATTTTTTTCACAGAAAACACGGGTCTGACATACATGCATGTGTGTAGCTTTGTTTCCTGTGTCGTTAGCCTTGTTTCCTTCACTTCCCTTTCTCCTTAAAGGCTCTCTTACGCTCTGTTCTTTAAGGTCACACAATAATTGCTTGCAGATTGAAGACGCACATCAAGATCGGTATCCAGTTCAAAAAAATTTATTTTCTAGGTGTGAAGCTGTCAGGTAAATCCGCAGGTATGTAAGGTGAATTCATAGATATATGCAAATACCGCAGCTGCATACAGGTTGCAAATCGCTGGTGAATGTTTCTTTTTTTTATTAAAAATGAAACCTACACACCAAACCTGAAAAGTGGTGCCTCAAAAAATTTGGGTCCACTAAATTAAATCACACTAAAAGGGATCTCTGAATTAGAGAAAAAGAAAAAAACAATTCCCTGAAAAAACTGTATATAATTAATATGCAATGAACAATATTAAATTTTTTTTGATACAATCACTTTGTTACCAATCTTGGAGGTGTTTCTGTACTTTTCCTTTTGCTGCTTCTGGTGTGTGGAGTAGGGCAGGGGCTCTGTGAAGAGAGTAGGGGAAACTATGGCTCCTCCTAACTCAAGCTTCTTATTCCTCCTCCCTCAAAACTTCCTACACTTTTCCTTAGATTAGAATGCTGCTATGATACCAGATGTTAGAGTTGAATACTTTGATAACAAGAAAATACACAAAACAACTCAGAAGATTTTACACAGAAACAAGATGATGCTTGTATATTTTATTAATCTTTAAAATCAAGCATTACAATAAGAAGAGAGATCTGCAATATTTATAGATATTAGACAGCTTCTATCTCATCCACAATACATGGAAATAGATAAACTAATTTGAGAATAAAATGTAGGATAATATTCACTGCCCCTAATTGCCCCTATTTCCCCTCATGAAATCATCTGCGAATACAAAAAATGAGATTGAACAATATCTCACAAAACATGTGATAAGACAACTAAAGATAACTATGAGTTGACTTAATATAATCTAACTAAAGTAATTAAAAAATTAAATTATTATAATATAAAATTTAACTCATATGTTGAATTAAGTGTTAGTTTATTTCTAATAGTCCATTGCGTGAAATAGGAACTTTAGATGCTTCTTTGGACATTTTTTGTCATTTATAACCTCTCCAACATTATTTTATTCCATTTTCTCTTTTTTTAAATTATTTTCCCCTAATTTTTGGTGCTATCACCTCCTGTAGTTTAGTATTTTCATTTTTATGCACATTCCTCTCTCCCTGGTATCTTGGAATTGTAGATTAGTATTAGATAGCTGCATTTCCCTTCTTAGGAATAGTTTTAGAGTAGGAATAAGCAGAGAAATCCGTCCTTCTCTAGAGGTTTGTCTCAGTTTATAAGTTCCATAACTTGGAGAGAGTCCCATGTTTCCTAAAAGTATTGGGTTGTCCAATAGTTTTGACATGCCATATGGTACTATAGAAGTCAATATTTCCATTTTTTCCAAGTTGGGTGTGTATCTTGGTAAACTTTTAGCCTTTGGAGGCTCTACAACAAAAAATATAGTGACTCCAAGTATCATATAATTTGGTTTTAGCAGTTAAATTATAATTCATCAGTAGAATTCAAACAACATTTAGAACAATGGAAGAAGGAGCTTTTGAGTACCTACAGTTATCACCAGGATGAATAACAAGAGGAAGAAAACGTTTTAAGGTCACCTTTGCCACCAATTACAAGTATTTCTACTCCACCTCATGGTAGGCCCTTATTCCTATCTACTAGAGTTATGAGACATATTTTGTAGTCACTTTTACCCCCATTATAAAAGGAAGGAACCCCATGCACGCTGGCCTATCACCCATCAAAAGTTGACCACTCACCCAAGGCACACGCGGGTATCGAGTCTCTCTTTTATGTGAATGTAGTGGGATGAATCATCAATGATTAGTGTAAGATTTTTCAGGAGGGAAGCCAAGAAAAACAAGAACCATAGGGCTCAGAACAACCTCTAGATCCTTACAGTCACTTCAGACCGAGTACTTTAATAGAATCCAAAACATGCATTAAAACAAAAAGAATTATACAAGCATTCATACAAATCATGAAAGGAAAGAGAACTCATATCAGAGAAATGTGCATTAAAACTATTGATATCCATGTCTATATATAACAAGTAACCTCATTATATTCATTGATTCATTATAGAGAGTCACAAAGAGAAGACCACAGTCATGCATATCACTGGATGTATGTAACTAAGCTATAGAAAAAGAAAAATTACAATCCCATTCTTAGTGAATTTTTTCCTGAATACAAATATCCCCTCGAAGTAATTCTACAGAGATCCACTCACTCTCTAACCCACTATACCTTGTACTTCTAGATCTTTTCTCCTCTTTCTTACTCCGTAGGCACTTGTATGTATAAATCTCTTGTGCTTCCAACTCGCCTTCTAGTGCCCTCAGATCTGGCGCCAAGTGTCGAATGTGGTCCTTTATGCAAGCATGCTCCTCTAGGCCTGAGCTTTCCACTCCATCTCAGAATGATATTCTAGAATATTCTAGCCAGGGCATGCTCTTTCCTAGGACAGCTTATCGCCAGGCTAAAATCTTATCCATATGCAACTGATCACGCTTTTCATGTGTTCTACCTTGTGTGACCAAATCAACTAAGTCCCGAGACTCCTTTCATGTGTAGTGTCAGCTATGTGTGCCTTTTCATAACTGGGACCTTGTGCGCCCACGTAGCTTCATACTTGGTTAATATTACAAAGGTCCAACATCACCTCACACTACGCCTGTTCTCCCTTGTTGGAAACACTTAACCAAGAGGCATGTTGTCCAGGGAACTAATGAATAGCCTTATACTTTACAAAGAAAATAATAAGGAATGAAATAGTCAGGGAAAAGAATGAAGAATTAGGGGGAAATCAACTTAACAAGCTAGGAAAATATTTCCAGAGGTCTGCATCTAGCTTATTCCACACTTCGGCCTCACCCTGTGCCTTCTAGCAGAGGTCTCCCACCAAGGTGCTCACTTCATCAAAACTCAGGTCAGCTCCCTGGGTTCCCAAAATGTCCACAATGTTCTCCATCTCTTTGCCTAGGTCCTCAAGTTTGTCCATCCTTCTAGTGATCTGGGGGTATAGTTCCTTTAGCCGGGCCTTAATTAAGCTTATTAAGGCCTTAATTGCCTCTAATTTCTTCTCTACTTCAACAAAAACCTTGTCTCTCTCTGCCATGTTCCCCTTGTTCTTTTCTTGGAATTATTTTAGTTCCATCTCAAGCATGGTGACCAAGGAGCTCACCACCTTATCTCTGTCAGTGCATGTATCATATGTGTCTTCTGCAGACTGGGCAGTGACCTTAACCTCCACAAGTACTTGGTTGTACTCGGCAATGAGTGCTACCACTTTTAACTAGTATTCCTCTTTTAAGTGTGACCACTTATTCAACAGATTCCAAGGCCAAGGTTCATCTCTCCATGGTGAGGACGCACGTTAGGTCTTCCATACACTCTAGGAGGGATGAGTAGTTTTGTACGAGTGGCACTAAGTCTAGGTGCTTCAGGAGGATGAAACCTTTGATAGACTCCATTTTCTTTTAAAATTCCTACACCTTTACTTTCTCTTCCCTTAACTCGTGCCCTAACTGTGCGCTGATCAGTTCTTCCTATTTCAAATTGTTGGCCTTTTCTGCTAGTTCTTCCTCCTTTTTCCCTAACTTCACTTCCAAAATTCTAATCATGTCATTACGCATGAATAATCTATCCTTAGTCTCAACCGCAACCTTCTTCAGTGCGTTACAGACCTGCTTGTCCAAGAGCCCATGAGCATTCACTAAGGGATTGACCCCCTTAGATTCTGGTAGTGTGGTGAGCACTTCAAGGTAGACTTTGAAGTCTGGCTCATCAAACTGAGATTCGAATGCCCAAGAGATTATCTTCTTTGTTTGAGGGTACATGCCATCCTTCTCAAAAGACCTCATGGCTATGAGCCTTTCCATGGGTACTGTGTTGTGGAATCATGCTTCGTAACACCTTCCTTGTGTCATCAACATAGCTCATTAAAGGTATTTGTTCCACATCAAGAGTTCTCTTTCCTGAGCGCGCGCCTTTGGGGAAGCTTACTGTCAAAGTGGGGCATCCCAGGCTATCATGTTCTTTTTCAATGTTCTCCTCCTTCCCCTCCTTTAGCACTATGTTTGTCTTATGCTCCAACTCTTGGTCTAACAAGACCTCGAGGATTCTTTGTGCTTCTCTCTCCTGCCACCTCTGTGATTTGTTCCTTTGTAAACTTATGGCTCCCTCCTTTTTCTCGACAACCTCCTCATCCTCGATGTCTTTGGTGTCCTCCTCATCTTGTGTGCCCTTGCATCGTGTGAGTACAAACTCCTATTTCTCATCTTCACTCTTCTCTTCCGAGTCATAGATGCTAACCACATGGGGCTCTTGGTATTTCTCTGTTTCTTCTTCTTCTCTACCACCATCTTCTTCACTTTCATCCCCTCTTCCAACCATGTATTTTTCTAAGCTATCGGTCTCCTTCGAGTCAGCTTCCTCATCCACCCTCTAACTTCTTCCTGAGAGGTGGCTCCTATAAGGGGATTTGGTCTTATCTTCTTCCTTAGGAAATTCTTCCTTGGATACAAGTTGCCTAGGTGCCTCTACCTCTGGCATCTTTTCCTTCATAGGAGACTTCTTTCTCCACATGTAAGTGCTTGGCTAAATGCTTGTGGATTGCATGTTCACTGTCTGAGTAGTCAGCACACTTGGTGCTTCTCTGTCTCTTCCTCTCTTCTTTGACACGGGCCCCTTCTTTCCCAAGGGATCTTCAGGTATGGTTACTTCACTCTCCAGATATGCACCCTTCTCGAACTTCATCCTTATGCACAAGTACACACACACCCATTGACTCTAGTGATGGGTAACGTTATCGGCCTCGTCATTTGAATCTTGTGTGACACGTACTTCTCCATGTATGCACGCTTGTTGTCGGGTAAATTCAACTTCTTTCTCATCTCCCTGTGTTCCCGGTCTAACCTACCCAGTTCCAAGCCTTATCTTATTTGACTCTTTAAACTTGTTCAAAACCCCACTTGGAAGTATGAAGAATAAATGTGAAGAGGAGCGTACAGGGTGTTAGGATTTCCAAAATAAGGCAACTCATAGAGTTGTAATAGCCATGCCTTCTCCATTTTAACCTTCCGTCATTGTCATATATAGGAAAACCCTTAAGTGTTTGTTTGTTGGTGGGGTGTACCAATTCAATGCCATTTTAATTTTTATTATGTTCATGTAGTGATTATAGTCACTAACAGGTACACTTCGCAAGTGGGATTTCCATTCCTCCCCATCATCAACCCCATCTAAGTATTACATCTCTGAATACCATTCTTCATTTGTGTCTACCACGGGTTTCTAGATGTTTAGCCTTGGCTTTCCCTTCCTTTTCTTAGGAACCACGGTCCAGGGTATTTTTATCACTCTAATTTCTCTCCTTTGTTACTCTGTTTTACTTCCTTCAATCCTCCAATCTTAAATTAGTGATATAACTCTTCTAAACCTGTGCCCTAGTTTTTTGAACCCTAACTGGGATTAAAATATTCACAAGACAAAACTTCTTCAACTTTTCCATGCCCATGTAACCCCTTCCTTCTGGTTCACAATCTCAACTGGATGCTTCAATCTCATAGATCTTCCTTCATCTCGATCAAATATGAAAGGACTAGTTTTGTCTAACTCGCTTATATCTCCAACTCTTCTATTTCACAAAGTAAAAATGAGAGTGCCCCAACCCTCTACTTAGTGTTTTTCTCTTTTTCTGATCATTAAATTCTACTTCAACTACCACCATACTTTTCTCATTTACTGTGGCTTTTTCAAACAAATCCCATCTTCAGTTCCTTCACTTAACGGCCCAACTTGCGAGAAAAAATCCTCCAACCTTCTATCTCGCAACAAATCTAACCTGACAGAGACTCTTGTGTGCACGTAACCCACGCCGAAGGCACTTCTTCTATCTTGATCCTTGCTCTCACCTACCTCATGTTTCTTTCAAATGTTGTTTCTCCTCCTCAGTATGTTGGGATCTACAACTAGCTAAATTACCCTGGCACAAACCATTCTTCCATCTTCCTTTTTATATACCTCTCTCAACCTGGCTACTCAATAATGCTTTTCAACACAAATTCCTTGGTACTTTGATCATGCACTTCTTCATCTTTCTCCACCCCACACTTAAAGTGATACGTGGTCCTCTGCACACTCATAGATGATCCAAAAATAGCAATAAGGTTACTGACACCCAAGGCGTAAAACAAAACATCAACATGAAATGGAAACACAAGAAAGGGAAAAAGCATAAAGGAAACTTCTAAACTAACTGGAAAATTTGTCTTATCTACAAACACCAAGAAGACTTATTTATAGTAGGGCTTCAGCCTACTACCATTGAAGTGTTCAGGAAACTTCATCCCATCCAGCACTTGTAATTGACATGCACTTGAATTAAGGATGTATGAGATTGTGTAAGGAACCAACCAATGGAATTTCAACTTCCTAGGATGGCACAAAAACTTAGAATCATAAAATAACACCATCTTCTCAACCTCAAAATTCTTGTTTCTAATATGGCGATCATGCCAAGCCTTTTGGTTTTCCTTTTCTACTGTTTTGCTCCATCGGGAAAGTGATCGTCTCTCATCCAGTTTCATTAGCTTCTCAATTTTTTTTACCAATGCTTGTTCATTGGCTAACCCTCCTGCACACGCTATTCGTACAACCATCAAAACAACTTCCGCACCAAACACCAATTGAAAAGGTGTGGCTTTATTCAGTCTTTTATACGTTTTCCTATAAGCCCATAATACTTCTGATACTTTGACATCCCAATCAAGTCTTCTAACATCACAAATCTTGGTCAAGGTATGAATCAGTATTTTTTTGAATGCTTCTGCGGTTCCATTTACTTGTGGGTGATAGGGCGTAGTCTTGTGATGAGCCACCATGAACTCAGATATTAGGATCCTCATGGTATCATTCAAGAAATGTGTACCCCTATCACTGGTCAGACTCAAAGGGCATCTATACCTCATGATAATGTTTTCCCATAAGAACCTTGCTGCTATTGTTTCCATGTAATCTTTAGTTGGGACTTCCTCTTCCCACCTTGTGAGATAATATGTGTAAGTGATGACATAACATGACCCAGTCCTCCGCACTCCCAGTACAATAGGTCCTACAAATTCTATCACCCACTTTTCAAAAGGTTTTGTGCTAGGAATAGGGCACAAAGGCATTTCATCTCTCCTTCCTAGTTTTCCAATGCAATGACAATGGTCACACACATTACAATAATCTCTGCAATCCTTATACAAGGTTTCCCACCAAAACCCTGCCATTAATATCTTGTGCATGTTGGCATCACCTACATGATGCCCACCTGCAATTCCTCCATGATGGCCAAACGTTCATATTCTAGGACACACTCGCGCAAAACTTCATCATGTCCCAAATTTTATAAGTCTCCACTGATTAACATGTAGGGCGCGACATGTATGGCCAACTAATTTTTTCCAATGCCTTCATTCCATCCAGTGCCACACCTTCCTTTAAAAATACTGTAATCTCTTCTAAATCCGAGGGCATCCACCATAACCTAAACAGTTGCACGTTTGGCATTGCTTCCTCAATACTTTGTGCGTACTCCCCTAAATCAATTCCTAACAGAGTGATCAGGCCCATAGTTACTTTTCCTAGGTTTTACTACAACGGTGAATTCAAACTCTTGAAATAACAACACCCATTGACAGATGCGTCCTTGCAGAACAAGATTTTTTACTATATACTTAAGTGTTATTTGGTCGATGTAAAACAAAAAGGGTGTTCCTAGTATATATTTTTCGAAACTTGAAGAGCGTGTAGATCATTGACCAATGCCTCACACTCAGTTGCTGGTATAATTCTACTTTGCTGGGTGTCAGCTTCCTTCTTGCAAAACATAGAGGATGATCAACAATCCCTTCACTTGGCTATGCAAGCACTACTCCAATAGCAGTCCCTGAGGCATCTACATGAACATGAAAGGGTTTATTCCAAGAGGAAAATCGTAAAATAGGTGCGATAATAAGCCCATATTTTAATGTATCAAACACCCTCTGTTGCACCTCTCCCCAATGGTAGGAACTTTTATGTCTAAGCAACTCCTCTAATGGTGTGGTGATCTTGGCATATCCCTTAATGAACTTTCTGTAATAGCCTGTATGCCGGAAATGGATCAATGATGCAAACTGTGTTCAATTCCCTATAATCCACACAAATTCTAATCCACCCATCCTTCTTGATGTTGATTACCATCGGACTTATCCACTTCGATTCTTCTACTACCTCAATGATCCCAAAAGCTATCATTTTTTCTATCTCCTCAACCTTCATGCACAAATTGGGATTGATCTGGTAGGGTCTTTTCCTAACCAGGTGTGCACCATCCTTCAGCTTTATCTTCATTTCCCCCAAGGATTGGTGAACACCATTGAGCTCATGATACCTGCGTGGAAATAAATACTCAAATTCACACATCAGATCAATGATTTTTTATACTTCCTTCTTTGTCGAGTAATCCCCAATAATAGCTTCCTTAGGATCTTCTTTTGATCCCATGTTAAATTTCTTTGTCTTTAAAGGCTCATGGTAGGAAAACATGCGATCATCTACATTATCCACTACCTCACGCATCCCTATAGAATGGCTAACATATAAACTTTCTGATTCCTCTCAACCAATCACATATACCAACTTTCCCTTCTCTTTTTCCAAGCGCGCTCAAGTCGTAACTCTTATGTTTCCTCAACTTCTTCAAAATGCACCTCCAATCGTGGTTCACCTAGTAACTCCAACAACCTTTCTTCTATCCTAGCACTATACCCCATGGTAAGATACTTGATACCCTGCAAGGCCTTATCAATTGATGGCTTGGTACTCTAATATTCAAAGGTTTGAATAAGTTCACTGCGATATCTTGCCAATTCCTTGTCTGGTGGTGTGTCTCTGAATGAATGTACCATGTGTGTGGACAACCCTGCAGTGTAGAATACAACTTTTGCACCCAAAGGGATGGTGGCAAAGCTTCTGCGCCTTCTCTCTAGACCCATTCACACTCCTGGATATGGAAAGAGCTGGGATCCTTCCCATGGTAGTCCTTGATGATGGTGGGTAAATTACTTCTATAAAATATGACAGAGAGCAATTCTTACCTCACACCATTCTAAAAGGATATCCTGATGTGTGGCCCACCACCGAGATATTTTGCCAAGTAAGACATAACTTAACATCTCCCTCCATTCCTACTCATCCTTCCATTAATCTTCTACCTCCTACAGAAAGATCTCAGGGAACGCTCCTCTTGAATACTTGGGTAGTTATTTTCCTCTGAGGTGCCTAACCATGCGAACCTTTGTTACCTTGGTCACTGACCCTCTCAACTACCATACCATTAATTTGTAAGTTCCATGGGCCTAATTGTCACATGCTAGACTGGTGGTATCACTCACTAACTAAGCATCTTCAAACATGATAACCCCGTTAGTAGGGTGTATCATCTCAGGGTCTCTGATTGAGTGCACATAAATCTTTTTGAAAACTTCTTCTCTGAATGGTTCAATATAGGGTGTTGAATTTCCATCAACCAGAGGTATAATGATCCGTTCCTCCTTGTTCTCGAAGCTAATGCACCCTTTGTTGAGCCAAAGTTGTGTATTATTTTTGTAACATCAAGGGAACCCAAGTAGTGGTGGGAAATTGTTTACCTCGGCGAGTTCGAAGACTTTGAAGTCACCAGTAAACCTGGCTCCCTAAATATTAATAGCTGCATCCTTCAAGACACCGATTGGCATTGCCTTAGTTTTTTTTTTCATATACAACACATTCGAAGATGGTTGTAATGTAGGTCTCCCCATCTCATGCCATGCATCCAAAGTCAGAACATTAACCTCTGTGCATGTGTCAACGAGGATATTGCTGAGGAGCCATCTATCTACAAATGAATTTAATGTAATCTCCTTTTCATAGTCAAGGCTATGAGGGGTAAGGTTCATGTGCAATATCTATCTCTCACGCTCTTCTCCAAAGTGTGGTAACTTCTCTCTCAATGAGGATCCTAGCAAAGGAATGATGTTCTCCTGCCTTAGCATTTTAAACACCTCCTTGACCTCATCCAAGTCATCTTTTTGCATCTCAACTCTCCTTCCTGGATTGCTCCTTTAGACACTGGATTTCCCCTTGTAAGCTTTGAATAACATCCATGGTGTCCTAATATATCTCCTTCTGATGTACGGGGTCTGGATATTTTCCGTGAATGACCTCCTCCCCCGTAACCAGGGTCTTCTGTTTTGGTACTTCTCTTGCGTGTGTAGCTTTTACCCTTGTTGTTACCAAGACAGGATCCAAACCTTCATCCCATGTTACCTGGGGCATCCATTGTATATCTACTTTATTAATATTGACCATTGCAGTGCCCTTGTCCTTATGGTGCTGTTGATTCATATGCTCAAATAATTTTGAGCACTCCTCATACTTATTCTTCTTTCCACACCATGAGCACTGCATCAGGTCAAGGCACTCACACTTGTAATGTTCTGTAGATCCACAGTTGAAACATATTCCATGTGGGAACTCACTTATTTCTCCTCTATGGTTACCTCAACCATGAAATCCTCCTCAAAAACCTCTTCCATGTGCACCTCCATCTAAGCGCTCCTCATAGCGGTGATCATCACTTTTAGAACCGCTAGAAATGGTGGTATGGCGTACCCCGTGATCAATGGTCTCATGGATCTGATCAATGAGCCTACAGTCCTTAGTATCATAGGTTGTGGAGGTGTAAATTTTGCAATAATAAGATACATTCTTCCTGATTGTCAGCTGTAGTAAGGGACATCTACTTACATCATGGTCCCCATGATAGATCTCACAATCTACTATCATAGTGCATACCATCCTCTAAGGGAAATTATACTTAATGTGCCCCTCTATTTCACAATCTGTGCACCATAAACCACTACGAGTCTCATGGACTGATTTCACAAATGATTTTTCCAATTGTTTGACCATAGCAGAAATCTAAGCCTCCAAAAATGGGCTAACGCCAGTATTAATACTACCAACAGCCTCGACACGCAAGGTAGCTTCCGATACTTTGCTTGGGTCTGTAAAAGTGTTATGAGACAAGGTCCTTCTAAAAGGGGTGATCAATCCTCCAAAAAACCACTATGCATGCTGAGAAGGAATAATATCATATGATAATTTAGAAAAGATAGTTTTAAAGCATGCATCATACTCTTGCACACTCTATGCCATTCCTTGTTGAATCTCCTTCAAAGTGCTAATGCTTGTCTGCTCGAACTCAAGAATGTGGAACTCTACAAAGAATGCATTCTTTAAGGAATTATAGTCAACCACTATTTTGATGAGGGTCATACTTTCTATACCAGCTATGTGCACACCCTTGCAATGTGGTCATAAAATGACTAGCCTTTTGTTCTAGTGTTGTGATACCCTTCACGTGCCATAGAAACTCATATTTTTGAACATGTTCCGTTGCATCCTCAATGCCCCTATAATCTGGTAAATGCAGATACATTTCAAAGAATACTTGAGGTGGTGGCTGGGGTCGTTGTCCTCCCGATCCTGATCCTTTGTTCCATCCTGTGTTTCCTCCACTACTTGATCCACAAGGTCTTGTGCCTCCAGAGCCACCAGATCCACCAGAACCATTGGGTTCAATAGGGCCTTTAGGAGCTATGCCAAGTGCCCCCATAGTCCCACTGAACTGTGCACCGATGGTATGTGATAGCATCCCACTACCACTACTTTGTCCCATACCACTCCCTAATGGGAAACCGAAATCTTGTACACTTTCCCCTTGTCCAAATATTCCACCAAATACTGGAATATGTGCAGTCGTAGAAGAAGGAACCAAAAAAATATACCTCTTAGGCATAGATCTATCTCTTCCATTGATATCAACTGGGTCAATAACACTTCTTCCTAGATTGGGAAAACCACATGCCAGTGCTTTGTCACTAGGTGGGTTTAGATATGTGCCAACGACTCTCCTTTCTCCATGTGACGAACTCTCACTAGAATCTGAAGGGGTCTCCCTCACGTGCTTAGCAAGTTGGGGCATCACAGACTGTTTAGGTTCCACGTCCTCCACGTGAACCTCAACTCCTTCCCGTAATTTCTATCTCTATAGATCCATCACACTAGCAACCTCATGTCATCTAGCAAACTCCCTTTCACATGCTTCACTATACTTGAGCCAACTTTCTTCCCTCTCCTTTTCTGTCATGATATTTGCCATCTTCCTCCACCTAAGCTCCCTTACCTAGCACTTAGAAGGGTTTAGCTGGCCATTGGGAAAACCTCTAAACTCATGGTAACCATCAATATCTTCATAGCTAGAGGAATATCACGTAGAAAAATTCCTCTAGGTTCTCGTAGAAATTCAAACTCAGCAACCTCCAGAAAAGAATATGTGGAAATGTCTTATTCTAGAGTGTAACTAGTCATTACTCCTCTCCACCAATGATCTACAGCATGGGTCCATGCATCCTGTAACCTTTGGTAGTCTTCTTTGGCCCATACATACAATCCATAATGCTAACTCGATCTAGACAGATAGGCTGGAAGACATTGATATAGTTCTATTGGGAAGAAACAGAATAAGGTCTCGTACAAATCATGGTAGAGGTTCTCTTCTACCCATATACGTGTATTAAACTCAGGTCCAGTGTTGTATCTCTGAGAAAATTCATCCTCCATGCTTTTGAACCATGACTCAATGTTTTCCAATGTCAACTACTCAGTTACTCCTCATTACATAGGTCATGATGTATGTTATATCCCACTACAACTTTGAAAAGAGATCCCAGAAATGAAACCAAGATGTAGTCAGTTTTACCCCCATTATAAAAGGAAGGAATCCCATGCACACCAGCCTCTCACCCAGTAGAAGCTGAGTGCTCACCTGAGGCACACACGGGTATCGAGTCTCTCTTTTATGTGAGTGTAGCAAGAAGCATCATCTATTATTAGTGTAAGAGTTTTCAACAAGGAAGTTAAGACAAACAAGAACCATAGGGCTCAAAATGGCCTGTAGATCCTTACAGTCACTTTAGACCGAGTACTTTAACAGAATCCAGAACATGCATTATGATAGAAATAATTATACAATCATTCATACATAGCATGAAAGGAAAGAGAACTCATATGAGAGAAATGTGCATTAAAACTATTGATATCCATGTCTGTATATAACAGGTAACCTCATTATATTCATTGATTCATTACAGAGAGTCACAGAGAGTAGACTGTAGTCATGTATATCACTGGATGTACGTAACTAAGATATAGAAAAAGAAAAATTACAATCCCATGCTTAGTGCATTCTTTCCTAAATACAAATATCCCCTTGCAGTAATTCTGCAGAGCTCCACTCACTCTCTAACCCACTATACCTCGTACTTCTTGATATTTTCTCCTCTTTCTTACTCCATAGGAACTTGTATTTATAATTCTCCTATGCTGCCAACTCACCTTAAAGCACCCTCAGATCTGGCACCAAGTGTCAAATGTGGTCGTTTATGCGAGCATGCTCCTCTAGGCCGTAGCTTTCCACTCCATCTCATTATTATCTTCTTGAATATTCCATTCGAGGCATGATCTTTCTTGGGCCATCCTATCGCCAAGTTGGTATCTTATCCACGCACAACCGATCACGCTTTTCACGTGTTCTACCTTGGGTGCCCAAATCGACTAAATCTTGAGCCTCCTTTTGCACGTCGCGTGAGCTATGTGCTTCCTTAACTCTTTCTATCATGCACTTTTTTGTTGCTCGCCTTTTCATAACTGGGACCCTACGTGTCCACGCGCCTTCATACTTGGTTAATATTATAGGGGTCCAACATATTCTCTTGGCACAATAAAGGAATTTTTAGTTTTTTCAACTTCACTGGTAGTAACGCTCTTGCTCTTAATTCACAACATGATATTGCAGTGACAACCTTATAAACTATCACTTTTTTCACTTGGGAGAATCATACTACCCCAACTGATCATATTCAAGACATTGTTAATGTTTGTGTGGTTCATCAATTTATTGAATAGGATGTAGTTGTTAAGCAGCTAGCTTCTTCATTCAAGGGAAAATATCTTCAATGGTTTAGAAGTATGGGATCAGGGACATTTACTAATTGGGATGATATTTGAACAACCCTTTATAGTCAATTTGGGGAAAAGGAAGATAACACATCCTTGCTAGAATAACTGACAGCTATAAAGAGGCCTCCCAATGAGCTCATGGAAGATCTCATTTTTAGATTTTAGAATACGTGGGACAAAATTCCAGCCCTCATACGAATAACTCAAGATGGCTATTTTCTTTACTTTTTAAGAGCATTAAACTTTGATATTTCTTTCATGATTCATTATACGGGGGGAAAATTTCCTGGTGCCTATGCAATAGCTATTAGATATGATAATTGTCTAATAAAAATTGGGAAACTAGCTCCTAAACCACCCATGCCCTTGTATCATGAATTTCCTCAAGCTACTCAACCCTTTATTGCTCCTATTCTTGAGAATAATTCCCAACCCACAACCTCCACATATTATTCTCCCACAAATCAAAAGGAGGATGAAGAGATGAAGGATTTAATTATAAATATAATGAATAAAGTCATATACATGGAAAAACAAGAATCCCAAACTTATATAAATTATCTTAACCAGGGGAAATCTGCAAAACGAGGATTTAACAAAGGATATAAACCATATAGGAACCAACAACCTAATCAAAGATATGGACAAAATAAATAGAATAATATGTGGAAGGGTCAAAACACACCTTTAGTCCTAGCAACAAGTGTTCCCCCTGGTCATTTCCTATTACTAGCTCAAGTCAAGCATTGGTTCCGATGTAAAATAATGTAATACAAGAAACAAAATGGTGTTTCCTATCCATCCAGCCACATAATCCACTTATTTTCACAAATGGATTACATGTTCAAGCCTCCATGGTTCAAAATTATTCTAATCAACATGAACCATTGATATAAGTAGCCAATCCTAATGTGGAAGGATTCTAATAGGTAAACCCGGACATCAATCTCATTTTCTTTGGGGATGATGACTTCTATGTACTAAATCTTGCAATGTGCAGTTCTAAAAAACCTCAAACTAATTTTGTTGATAATAAAATTTCTATGAAAAGGATGTTGGATTCTCAAAATTCATCTTATTCTAAGGAATTTTCTTCCCAACCGAAGATGCCTATCTCAATCTTGCAGCAACCAAGGAAGGATAATCTTGTACAAAAAATGTAGAAATACATGGGCCTTCCTTTCAATGTTGTTAAGAAGATGAAGAAGACAGATGCTGATGTGACAATGTGGTATTCTTTAGCTACTCCATCATAAAGGGACCTCCTATGTGAAGCTCTCAAGAAGAAAAGCTGATCTAGTGGTGGAGAAGACTCATGTTGTTGTTGACTTGTGCCAAAAAAAGGAGGAATAGGTAAGTAAAGTTATAAAAATCCCACCCTTTTATATGTTATTAATTGTGGGAAAACATCTAGTTCATAATTGTATGATTGATTCAGTGGCTATTACTTCTGTAATTCCCAAAAATATTGTTGATATCTTAGGTATTAATTACATCCCCATTTCTAAAGGTTTTTTAAAACTTGATGGCTCAATCATTGGTGCCCTACGAGTGATAAAATATCTTGAGTTAACAATACATACTTTCCCAATTCTCACTATAATTCATGACATATTAGTAATTGACTTGCCTCACATGTTTATAATTTTCTTATTAAGAGATTTCATGGCCAGAGTAGGTGGCTACTTTTCTTTAAATTGGACTCATATGCTCCTGAAAACTAGGCATGGTACAAGATTTACTATACAAGATGAACCTATATTTTACTATCATATTGAGTCTTATAATCCCACCCCTCCCCAATCAAATTACCTAATATAAGAAGAACATAAAAAAGATTCGATTTCAAAAAATAAACCCACTCATCCTCTTATTTGTGATCTTACATTAGATGAATGTGTCATAGAATTCTATGATTTTGATCCTTATGACACAATTTTGGAAAATAGACTTGGAACCTACTACATTCTTTCTGAGATATCTTCTCTGCCTGCACCACTTAAGCAAGAAAATAATAGTCCTTCTATATTGTGGAAAATTTTCTTTGATGGTTCTATAAGTATAAATGGATCTTGGGAAGGTGTTGTACAATCTCTCTAATTAGTGAGAAGATCTTATTTTATCATATATTGTAGTTTATATGCTCTAACAACGTAGCAGAGTATGAGGCATTTGTGCAAGGTCCGCTAATTATTGAAAAGAGGAAAATAAAGGCATTGGAGATTTTTGGGGACACTGAATTGATCATCCACTAGGATAGAGGGAAGTGTGCCACAAAGAATAAGCTTTTAAATGCTTCTAAACAAATATTTTGGGATCCTCTAGATATTTTTGATGCTCTTAACCTGTAAGTGGTGCCTAGGAAATTGAACAAAGAAGCTGAGAAGATGGAATACCTTGGTTCAAAATTCTCTTATGCTGAGGATATTGTTAAAGGAAATGTGAAACACATAAAGTTAGTAGTCAAAACATATATTCCAGACAACGAAACTAGATGGAAAGTATTTTACAGTGATGAAAAATTGTGTAATTCATCAAAACAAGAGTTTAATTTACTTCAAGAATGCAATATGATTTACATGACACCTATGATCAATTTATTTAGCTGAAAACAAACAAATTTCCAAAATGATTGATCACTTTAAATCATATTTTTCAGTCTTGATGATGAATTCATAGGAAAAGAGAAGAACATATTAACAAGGAAAAAAGACTGTCAACCAATCACAATTACACAAGGAAAGGAAATTTGGGTTGGAAAGGTATGTGATTAGAATGAGAAACATGCTTTTATATCCTTTTGTCAAAAATTGAGGGATGTATTTTCGTGTGATTATGAAGATCTAAAAGTGTTTAATCGAGACATTATCCAACATTCCATTGATATTGATCCTAATGGAAAGCTAATTATACAAAAGAAAAGGCCGGTTAATTACAAGATAGATCCCCTCATGAGGAAAGAGTTGTCCAAAATCATTGAGGAAATATATTTTTTCCTATAAAATACTCTACATAGGTGGAAAATCTTGTTCCGGTGAGGAAGAAGAATTGAGAAATCATACTTTGTGTTGATTTCAGATATTTGAAGAAATCATCCCGAAAGGATCACTCTCCTCTACGTTCTATGGAGAAAAATTTACAAATGGTAGAAGGAGGTGAGAGGTTTTCTATGTTTGATGGATACTCATGTTTCAATCAAATCAAGATTAGGGAGGATGATCAATATAAAACTAAGAACAATTAGAAATTTGTGTGATAAGAATGTGTAGAGGATTTTTTGGGTCCCATGCAGACCCAATATATCTTTTAAATTAGACTACAACAAAAATTAAGAAGGTATAATGTACTTGAACCTACATTGTAGATGATGCAAATCATTATCCCAATAGAGGCATTAACAATCCAAACCTCAATCCATAGGTAAGATGTAAGGATAACCTTTTTCCTAATGTAGAGTAAAAGTTTATGCTACAACTAGTGATCATCATGGTCACATGCATGTGTTTGTCTTGTGTAATGTACATTACATGCAATAGTGACATCCATAGAGTGAAACACCATTTTTTCTGATGGTTGACATGTTCATTAATTGGAAAAAATAGGGTGATATGTGGAAATGTTTTATTTATTTAGGGGACAAAATTTTTTGTACATCACATTACTATTTTTTATTCTTTGAAATGTGGCTCTACATTGTGATTTTTTTGAAGAATTTAGAAAAAAGATAATTGAGAAAGGTTTGAGACTTGTTGATCAATGATAGTCTTAAGGGTGATTATTTTTTGAATCCTTTCCACAAGCCTATACCATATGATTTCCTAACACACATGGGAAGATCCTTCACAGAAGGGAGATTTCTAAGGTCCCCAATAAGAATTATTGACCTCATAACAAAGGTTACATGTTTTTTATGGGAGAATTCCTCTCAAATATTTATATGAACACGAGAAATAAAATATTGACCTATAAAGCTCATTTAATAAAAAATAACCCATTGCACATGTTTTGACATAATCCTATGAAATGTTTTGTGTAAATTATAAAAAGGGACATAATCCTGGTTAATTTATTGATGCTCAATCAAATCAAATACAGAATGGATGACTGTAATATTTATAGATATTGCATAGTCATGTCCATATAAAAGAAGGAGTTGTAAACATGCAAAAAATATAATCCCAAGTACAGAAAACTCCAAATACAAAGTTTTACCTATATAACAATGACAATAATTACAAAAGAATTATACAGGAATACTATTCCCAATTAAAATTAATAAATGGTTAATAACAAATTACCATTAATTAATAATTAACTAAGGTAAATGCATAATTAAAAAAGGTAAACTAAATTTTACCTAATATTCCCTCCCTTAATTTTACATTCCTTCAAGGGATGAGGAGAGGAACTCTCTGAACAACTCGAACTTGTCACATGTTAGTGACTTTGTGAATATATCTTCTTGTTATTTAGCTGTTGGACAAAACTGAAGCTATATATTGTGCTTCAAGACTTACTCACGTATGAAATGTACTTTTACCTCAATGTGCTTTATTCTTTCATAAAAAATGGATTGTGAACAAGTTTGAAAACACCTTCATTATCTACATACACGGTGGTCAGTTTGTCCTGTGGTATTCCAAGTCCTTCAAGTATGTGACATGGCCATATCACTTCATAGACAATTTCTCTTGCAGAACGATACTCAGATTATGTGGAAGAATGAGAAACAAACTGTTGTTTCTTGTTTCCCCATGATATGAGTCAAGATCCCATACATAACACAAACCCTAAAGTGGATTTTTTGTCCTCAATTTTTCCTACATGATCTGAATCCAAATATCCTAACAAGAATAAGTTTTCATTCTCCTTGTATTCTATACCAAGATCCACTTTTCTCTTGAGATATATCAAGATTCACTTTGCTAACTTGCAATGAAAAAATTTGGGTTCTTTCATGAAACTAGATAGATAGCTCACTCCGAAGTTGATATCTGGTCTAGTGTAGGTCAGGTAAATGAGAATCCCATTCAACTGCCGATAAAGAGTGGAATTTACCACATGAGACGGATCTGAACGAGATAACTACAATTTGTTCTCCATAGGTGTAGTAATAGGTGTGTAATCCATCATCCTAAATTTCTCGAGAATTGTCTTGGTATACTTTAGCTGAGAAAAAAATGTTATTCTCTTTCTTCCATACTTCTAATCCAAGACAATAATGCATCAACTTGAGATCTGTCATGTCGAACAATCAATTATGATCTTTCTTCGTTGCATATATCATCCTCACTAAAATGCCAGTGATGTTTAGATCTTAAACATAAACAACGAAAATCACAATCTCTCCCCATTACTTTTTGAGGTAGATATTGGGATTGAATGGATTTTTGAAAAATCCATGTTGTACAAGATGCTCATCAATTTTGATGTAGCAAGCTCGGGGTGCCTGTTTAAGGCCATATAGAGATTTCTTATGTCTGCATACATTTGCTTCTTGACCAAGTACAACATATCCCTCAGGTTGAGTCATGTAATATTCTTCTTATAAATATCCATTCAGAAAGGCACTTTTTACGTCCATCAGATTGACTTTCGAATCAAATTATGCAACTAGAGAAAAGATCATCTTAATCATTTTGATCTTAGCTGTGGGAGAAAATTTCTCCTCATAGTCAATGAATTATTTTTATGCATACCCTTTTGCTACTAGTCTTTCTTTATACTTTTCTATGGTCCAATATTCCTTGTACTTTATTTTGAATATCCATCTGCATCCAATGGGTTTCTTCCCTGGTGGAAGATCGATAAGTTGCCATGTGTTATTTTGCATCACTAAGTTATACCCATCATCCATGGCATCTTTCCAAGATTTTGACTGTATGGATTCCTAGACTGAAGAGGGCACGTTAGATCCAATAACTTTATCATCAAAGAAAATTTCACTTCTTCTCTTTCCTTACTGTGATTCCTTGGTCCAATGGTGGATGTATCCGATGAAGCATCCATTATTACATCGCATAGCATGATACTATACCACTTGGGTATATGTTGAACTTCTCCCATGGGTCATGGTTCTATCTGATCATTACAATCATCCCCATTAACACTTCCATCACCTATGGGAACATCAACTTTTTTTTTAGAACTAGTGAAAAATCTACATTAGGTGAGTGTGGAGGAAGAGACTCTGCTTCCTTCTTCTCAAATAACTCAACATATATCCTTCTGTATACTTTTCTAGTCTTCGGATCTATTAATTTGTACGCAAGAGTCTCTTCATTGTACCCTATGAATTTTATTTTTTGTGATTTCATATCCAATTTCTTTCTATTTTTTTTTTGTATGTGCATGATTTTTTTACACCTGAATACTCTGAGGTGTGCAAGAAATGGTTTCCACTTTGACCATGCTTCATGTGGTGTTACTCCATCAAGAGTAACTGTGATCACTTTGTTCAACAAATATACTGTTTTCTTTGTTTCTTCTAACCAAAATGTATTTTCTAGTGCAGAATCATTAACCATGCATCGCACCATTTCCATGATAGTTTGATTTATTCTCTCAACAAAACCATTATGCTACGGTGTGAGTCGAGGAGGAATTTGTCGAAAAATCCCATGAGCTTTTAGGTAGTATTTGAACTCATCACTAGTGAATTCCCCCCCTCAATTTGAGATGAGAGTTCTGATGTGATGACTAGTTTCATTTTCAACATCTACTTTAAACTTCTTGATTTTTTCAAAATATTCTCTTTTCTTGCGAAGACAAAAAATCCATATTTTTCTCTAATATTCATCAAAACAAAGCATGAATTAATTAATTACAAAATGACTCAGTTGTATCGGACAAAAAATATTGGTATGAACCAGACCCATCTTACTATGAGCTCAAAAATTACTCTTCTGGAAGGAAGCTTTGTGTTGTTTACCTTCTAGGAAGTGAGGACACTTGTTTGTATCCTTCTAGAGAGATGGTAATCCTTTTACCATATTGTGTCAGTGAATTGTTTCAAGATACTTGAAATTGATTTGACCAGGTCTCTAATGCCACAATTGTGTAGAGGTAGAATTCCTAGCCATAAGTGCCTAATCATCTCTGTGGAAAAAATCAAGCTGGAACATATGTATGACATTAGAGGATTTTGCAACTGTTTTCAAGCCTCATGATTTGTCTCGAATTAAACATGTTTCCTTTTTGGAATGACTATCAAATTAAATTTTTTAAGTTGTTATCTAGAAGTTTACTGACTAAAAACAAATTCTTTGTCAACCCAGGGATGTATAGTACATCTGACAATCTACATATGCGTGAACCAAGGGGTAGAGAAATGTTCCCAATCCCTTGTCCTGTGTATGGAGATTCATCACCTAACGAAACATGGTTTTCTGAAGGTGTGTCCCTTGAATGAGAACTGTACATGAAGTCTTTAGTATCTGAATATTCTTCTTACTCAGCAATATGTCCTTGCTGATGGGTTTTTTTTTTTATAATTCCCCTTTTTTGCCATTGATTATAGTTACAATTTCCCTTGTGAGATTGTTGATATTGAGGTCCAGAGTTGCTGGATGAACCTTTCTTATAAGTATCATACCAACAATCTCTTAATTCATGTCCTCTTTTCTAGATAGGACATTTCTTTTTTTGTTGTTTGTGCCCTTGATGCTGATACTAATTTTGGGACTTTTGATAGGAATTAGGTTTTTATTTTCATTTTCCTTCCCATTTCTGATGAGAAGAAATTTCCTACTCCTCTTCATCATCTTTATTATACATTGCTTCCTCTTGTTGCAATAGGTTCACTAACTTGTCGAAACTCACTGTGGTATCTAACAAGTTTAGTGTTGTCACAAAAATGTGGTGTGAAGAAGGGAGGGCTCTTAAAACAATGGGAATGAGAGAATCATCAGTGACCTCCTCTCCTAGGGCTAGAAGTGAAGCCCTCAACTCTGTAAATATTCTCAAGAAATCTTTTATTTTCTCATTTTGCTTAAACTTCAGTGTGTGTAACAGACTCTACAAATTCAGTATGACATTATTGTTTTTGGCCGTTGTATACCATGCTCAACTTAGCCCATGATTCTTTGGCTGTTGTGGCATCTCGAATGTGGGGTTACACATCATCAGACACACCAAACAAGATGATTCACTTGGCATTCTGATCATATTTATCAAATTGTCTCTAGTGTGTTGTATCAATTGATGTTATGGTTACTATACCATTCACAATAGTCCAAATCTCTTCAAACTCAAGTTGTGTCTTGATTTTATTCTTCCATGCTACATAGTTAGTTCCTCTGGAAGAAAAAACTTGGAGGTGTTGGTCCCCATTTTACAGAATCAACTGAAAAAGAGTAAGGCTTTTATCACTCTAAGTATACAATATCCTAATCTATATACCATCATTTTGATATACCGAACCTTTCTATATACGTGCCCTTCAAATATACCCATCCGTACATAGAAGAAGATCACCCTTTTTTATATACCTAGTGATATGTAAAAGAGGCATTAACATATGTGAAAGAATTTGATACGTGGTACCAAGACAATATTGAAAGGGGTCTATGTGATTTTTGACACTACCTCAAAGAAATATCCTCATACATGTGTGTAACTTCTCTATATAATTGGATAATTTATCAGTCTGGATTTAAGTTGAGAAATCATTCACAAATAGATGGTAGGGTTTGATGTGTGTGCATTGTTTCCCTATCATTCCCCATCGGTTTAGAGGACCAATGTCCAAACAATGTTGTTGCAGCTATATTAGACATTAAGTGTAGTAGTAGTCACAATGGTTTTACCCGTAGGCACTTAACAATTTTACAACAATTACAATGGTTTGCGGTTGACTATGACAATTGGAAATTAGTACAATACAATGATGTATACAATTACATTCAAAAAAATAAAAAATTTGAATGACAGGCAATTTGTTTTTTTTTTCGGGGCCCTAGTGGCCTCTGGAGCTTAATACGACTCTCTAAGAAAAAAACCGTATAAAAAATTGGCTGAAAAAGACGTTTTTAGATACCGTTTCTTTCGCAAGAATTGCTCAAAAAAAAAAAAAAGCATAGTAGGAGAATTTTTTTTTACCCTTTTTAGGGTTTTTCTCAGTATTTTTAGTCGCTTGTTTAGCTATGGATAGTGGATTAGCAGGCCTCTAAAATTGGTGGTTTTTTCAAATTCATTGCTAAATCTCAAAATAGTTTTTAAAAAACCTATTAGGAATGGAATTTGAACACCTTATCACACCGCCCCAAGATTCTCCACTTATTAAACAAAGCACTAGAAGTTTTTATGTTATTAAATATACAAATTTCTATTTGAATAATGAAAAATAAACTAACCTTTTTTAAACAACGATGTGGCTAGGAGTGAGGAGGTACATGTGGCCTGAGACAGGAGTTGAGTCATTTAGGGTTCCCACCTAGAGCGGATCTGATATGAAATGTAAATTATAAACTGGGATGGAAGCCTAGTTAATTTATTGATGTTCAATCAAATCAAATACAAAATGGATAACTGCAATATTTATAGATATTGTAGAGTCATGTCCATACAAAAGAAGGAGTTGAAAATATGTAAGAAATATAATCCCGAGTACAAAAAACTCCAAATATATAGTTTCAACTATATATCAATGATAATAATGACAAAAAGACATAAATGGGAATACTATTCCCAATTACAAACAATAAATGGTTAATAACAACTTACCATTAATTAACAATTAGCTAAGTTAAATGCATAAATAACCTAGGTAAACTAAATTTTACCTAACAATTTGTGACTAGCACTCTAATGGTTTCATTATTATAACTAGTATTCAAAGATAGGCCTTGGTTTTAGTAACTGAAATGTTGAAAGATGCAACACCGGTGGGAGCTAGAATGATAAGATAGGACTTATTTTCATCTACGAGAGTGACATCCATCTTAATTGCATTGATGATGAATAATTCACTTATTCTATCTATCCATTGAATAATAATCTTAAGATGTGGGAGTGTATCTTGATATGTCCAATGATATAGAATAGTATGGAAAGAAAGCTTCTTCTCTGGTCACAATTAAGTGTGAATTTTTGAGGAAGAATGTTGCGTAGAGTGGGGGATGGTTATTCCCTTCCTAACATAAATAAAATAGTTTCATTCTTATTTTAGGGTTATATGAATGCTACTTGTATTCAAATCAAAGTGGATGTCAATGATGTGATTCCCAATCATTTCTAGCTCATTAATTTGTATATTGACGTTAGGGAGGAGTTGGGAATGAAGTTACCACTTATCCAATGAGATGATGTCATGTGTTAAATCGTAGTTTATATAGAAATAACTATTAGATGATTTGGTGTCTAGGGGATGTGCAAAAAACGTGACATGGATAGCATGAGGGTTACATAGCCTTCCAATTATAAATAATTTCATTTATTGTGTGTCTAATATCGAATTTAATGGTTCAAAATGGTTTGTTTAATAGAAGCTTTCTCACCCAAAATCATTCAAAAAAAGAATAATTCTATGAAGAAATCTTATACAAATGTGGCATAACATGCATAATGGCAATTTTTTTGTCACAGTCTCCGTTTCCCCAATATGTTGTGTATTCGAAGACCAGGTATGGGCTAGTGCAATGAGGGAGATGTTTTCTAGTGTGAAGGGGTGTTGTTTGTATGCATCAAAGAAGGGTGAATATTCAACTATAAAATTATCATAACAATATGATTCCATACAAGTTTATTTCCCACATTTAAGGATACAAATTGTCAGCTACATATCTAACAAGGGATAATTTTTACAGCATATGGCATATTTCCTGTGTAATCATTTAATATTCAACTATACTCTCTTTCAACATCTTTTGAAAATTAATTGAGGACAATTTTGTTGAATCTGAAGTGTTTATAATGCATCTTATCATATTGTTATATGATTGCAATTGTCTTCTAACTTGGAAGTGTATTTTGCAATGTGTTGTAATATAACATGATGAGAGAGAACCAATTGGCAGTTAACATTTTCTTGCCATGTCAAAAAAATGTCCTTATTGTGGATAATCAACCTATAATTGTTTTGGGAAGGGATATATTTTACTTTTCTAGATTCGTCCCTACAAAGTGTGGATTGTGGTTAAAGGTCAAAAGGGGAATTGTATCAAAAATGAAATATATATGCAATATTTCACATAAACATTTACACTAAGAATTTTCTGTGGAGTTAGATGTGGTTGATAAATTAAGATGATTTGAAGTGAATATAGCTTGGGTGTCCATTAGTAAAGGATAATACAAGGTGGGTCAATGTACTATTTGGTTTATGAAGAATTGAAAATGTGGATTCCATATAGAAACATACTTTTCATAATATGATTTTTTTTTGCAGAAATATCTTCATTGTTCTAGTCTAATGCATACACATTAGATGCAATTTATAGAGATAATAATCCATGAACATGGGTGAAACTTCTATGTTTCCATTTATACGTTAAGAGAGGAATGAAACTAAAACAAATAAATCTGAGAATGAGAAAAAAAAGGAAAGGAAACACACTGTTTGGTTTTACCTATACTAATAATCTCTTTCACCCAAATATTTTTCCAAAACCTCTTCACAAAATATTGTGAACCTTTGATACAAGTATGTGGAGAGAATGTGAGGATTTTCTTTAACATTATGAAGTCTCCAGCACTAGACTTCTCACCCATCTTGCACATGATGTCCAAACACAACTGTTTGGAGTTCTATTCATTTTTTTCAGTGGCACTGAAAGTAAAGAAAAGTGTGGGTGAGCATATTTGGTCAATCATGTAAACCAATTCTATGCAGAACTTTCCCCAATAAGATCTTGTGCCATGCAAGATAGATCCAAATCTCATCAAACTATATGGAAGGGAATTGTATGGAGACTAAAGAAAGCATTAATGACATTCAAGTATAGTTGGAGGAAGGATTTTATCAATATTTTTTTTGACAAAAACAACTAAAGTGGCTTGGATTTTGTCCCACATCATAAGGTTGATAAAAAAACACCTAAAACGGGGATGAATCCCAAATTGGCTATCATGGAAGTGCATAAAATCCATGGTATATTAATGCATCTTGATATTGTTTAGTTGGGTTTGTCTAAAGATTTCTTTTCCCTTTGGAAATAATGATGGGAAGGTTGTAGAAAATAATCCTTCTTTGTTGCATTCATTTATTGGAGACAAGGAAATTTCAAGCCATGGTATAGAACATGGAGGTGATGGTCCTAGAAAATTTAAGAAGCTTTGGATCTCTTCAGTTTTTTTTACTAGAAATGAGTGGTAAAAATAATGATGGTCACACTTCCATATCATCACCAACACCATTTTATCTTGTATCAATCATCAATTCCACTCACTAGGTCTAAGAAACATCGAATTGTATGGAACAAAAAAATAAGGACAAATTTATGGGAATATTTGGAAATGAAGAGATTGCATCTTCATCTTAAAAGAAATATTTTTAGTAAGGTTCATTAGGTACTTTGTATTTCAAGGAATTTAATACATGACTTTTGGTTATGAAAAGGTCATATGCCTCTTCAGTTACTTGCATATATGTTGTGTATGTTTCTTCATATTACAGTGTTTGTTTTTATTGTCCATGTTGGAGTTGAATAATTTGATAATAAGCAAATAGAAAAAACAAATCAGAAGCTTTTACACAGAAAAAAGAAGGTGGTTGTATATTTTATTAATCTATAAAAATCAAGCATTACAATAAGAAGAGAGAGCTGCAATATTTATAGATATTGGACAGCTTCTATCTCATCCACAATACATGGAAATAGATAAACTAATCTGAGAATAAAATGCAAGATAATATTCACTACCCCTAATTGCCCCTATTTCCCCTCATGAAATCATCTGGGAATACAAAAAATGATATTGAACAATATCTCACAAAACATGTGATAAGACAACTAAAGACAACTATGAGTTGACTTAATATAATCTAACTAAAGTAATTAAAAAATTACTTTATTATAATATAACATTTATCTCATATGTTGAATTAAGTGTTAGTTTATTTATAACATTCCCCCCCTTACTTCAGCATATTCTAAAGAGAGCTGGTGAGGAATCATCTAAATGCCTCAAATTTAGGACGTGCAAGAGATTTGGTGAAGATATCTACATGTTGATGATCTGTCGGGCAATGTTGAAGCTATATGTTTTTGTTCTGAACATGTTCCTAGATAAAATGGACTTGCACCTTAATGTGTTTGGTGCGTTCATGAAAGACTGGATTCCGAACAACTTTTACTACTCATTCATTTTATACATGAAGAATGGTTGGATGATCCTATGGAAGTCCCAACCCTTCAAGTATACGTTTGAGCCAAATCACTTCACAGACAACTCCTCGTTTTGTGTGATTTTCTGATTCTGTGGAAGACCTTGAAACACAACTTTGTTTCTTGCTTCCCCATGAAATAGGTCCAGATCCCAAAAAGAACACAAACCTAGAAGTGTATTTTTTGTCATCTATATTTCCTGCATGATCTGAATCTATATAACTAGTCAACAAGAAGTTATCATTCTTCTTATAATCTAAACCAAAATCCACAGTTCTTTTAATATACCTTAGTATTCTTTTTGCTAGTTTCCAGTGACAAACTCTTGGTTCTTGCATAAACCAAGAAAGGTAACTAACTACATAACTGATGTCTGGCCTAGTATAGGTTAAGTAAATGAGACTTCCAATCAACTGTCGATAAAGAGTTACATTTACTTCTGCTGATGGATCTTTCTGAGATAGTTGAAGCCTTGTCTCCATAGGTGTTGCCATTGGGATGATATCCATCCTTTTGAATCTTTCAAGTGTTGTCTTGGAATATTTTACTTGAGATAAAAATATGTGATTATTTATTTACAAATATGTTTTTTCTTTTTCCAGTTTCCTTTCTTTTGACTATGTTGATTGTTCTTGTAACCTTGATTTGATTGTTGAGAAGTTGGTTTCTTACCACTAGATGAACCTTTCTGATAAGTGTTATACCAACATTATTTCAAATCATGCCCTTGTCTACCACATGTATGGCACTGTCTTTATTCATTGTGTCTTTGATGACTATGTTGATTCTGTTGCTAATTAGTCTGCTTATTTCTATGTGATGAATTCATCTAATTCTTCCCTTTGTGATATGAAGAAAGGGCTTGTTCCTCTTCTTCTACAGGGTTGTGTAATGACTCTTATTATTGAAGCATGTTCACTAAATCTTCAAAAGTTATTGTTTAACCCATTATATTAAGAGTTGTTACAAATATCATGTATGAGCTTGGAAAAGCTCTTAGAACAATAGGAAATAATGAATCATCTTCAATTTATTCTTCCATAGCTTCAAGAGAAGATTTTAATACAGCAACACATCTTAAAAATGATTCTATTTTTTCATTAGATTTAATTTTAAGACTGTGTAATTGAGTTTGAAGTTGTAAAATAATGTTTCTGTTCTTAGCTTCATACACTGTTGATAATTTTTCCCACGCTTCTTTAGTAGTTTTACAATGTCTAATGTGAGGTTATACTTCATCAGTTACACCAGACATTATTATTAACTTAGCTTTTTGATTTGCTCTATCAAATGCACGTATTTTGATTGCGTCAGTTTTTGGTCTCGTTAGCGAGCCATCAATTACACCTATTAAATCTTAAAATTCAAGTTGTGTGCGTATTTTCATTTTCCACACAACATAGTTATCTCCTCTGAGGAGTTGTGATTCCGGTAGAAAAACTTTAGGTGCATTTTCCATGTTGGGGGATAGAATTGAGAGAGAGAGAGAGAGAAATTAACATTACGACACCCCCCTTCAGATCACACTCAAACACCCACCCCAAATTTCTAGGTTGTAATTATTTTTGGGCTCCTTTTCGGCCGTTTTTACAATGAATTTTTCGGCACTATTGGCCATGTTACAATTTTGGCTCTGTGGCCGATTCACAAAAATAAAATGGCTCTCTTGAACAATTTGAAAAAAAATAAAAATTTGGACTCTTTGGTCTCTTTTTCAAATACAAAAAAAATATTTTTTGCAATTTTTACAAGACAAAGCTTATTAAAAATTGAACCAATTCTTAAAACTCGTAAAAACGACACCTCAATCCGAGGTACCAGTTGAAAGTTATGACCGTTTTAAAATTATTTTTTCTAGGCCCCTTTCCAAAATTGGAATTTTTTTTTATGCTTCTGATTTTTTTCACATCGTCCAAAATAGGATTTTTTTTCAAAAATGATTTTTTTCACAGAAAACACGGGTCTGACATACATGCATGTGTGTAGCTTTTTTTCCTCTGTCATTAGCCTTGTTTCCTTCGCTGCCATTTCTCCTTAAAGGCTCTCTTATGCTCTGTTCTTCAAGGTCACACAATAATTGCTTGCAGATTGAAGACGCACAGCCAGATCGGTATCCAGTTCAAAAAAATTTCTTTTCTAGGTGTGAAGCTGTCAAGTAAATCCGCAGGTATGTAAGGTGAATTCATAGATATATGCAAATACCACAGCTGCATACAGGTTGCAAATCGCTGGTGAATGTTTCTTTTTTTATTAAAAATGAAACCTACACACCAAACCTGAAAAGTGGTGCCTCAAAAAATTTGGGTCCACTAAATTAAATCACACTAAAAGGGATCTCTGAATTAGAGAAAAAGAAAAAAACAATTCCCTGAAAAAATTGTATATAATTAATATGCAATGAACAATATTAATTTTTTTTTGATACAATCACTTTGTTACCAATCTTGGAGGTGTTTCTGTACTTTTCCTTTTGCTGCTTCTGGCATGTGGAGTAGGGCAGGGGCTCTATGAAGAGAGTAGGGGAAACTATGGCTCCTCCTAACTCAAGCTTCTTATTCCTCCTCCCTAAAAACTTCCTACACTTTTCCTTAGATTAGAATGCTGCTATGATACCAGATGTTAGAGTTGAATACTTTGATAACAAGAAAATACACAAAACAACTCAGAAGATTTTACACAGAAACAAGATGATGCTTGTATATTTTATTAATCTTTAAAATCAAGCATTACAATAAGAAGAGAGATCTGCAATATTTATAGATATTAGACAGCTTCTATCTCATCCACAATACATGGAAATAGATAAACTAATTTGAGAATAAAATGTAGGATAATATTCACTGCCCCTAATTGCCCCTATTTCCCCTCATGAAATCATCTGCGAATACAAAAAATGAGATTGAACAATATCTCACAAAACATGTGATAAGACAACTAAAGATAACTATGAGTTGACTTAATATAATCTAACTAAAGTAATTAAAAAATTAAATTATTATAATATAAAATTTAACTCATATGTTGAATTAAGTGTTAGTTTATTTCTAATAGTCCATTGCGTGAAATAGGAACTTTAGATGCTTCTTTGGACATTTTTTGTCATTTATAACCTCTCCAACATTATTTTATTCCATTTCTCTTTTTTTAAATTATTTTCCCCTAATTTTTGGTGCTATCACCTCCTGTAGTTTAGTATTTTCATTTTTATGCACATTCCTCTCTCCCTGGTATCTTGGAATTGTAGATTAGTATTAGATAGCTGCATTTCCCTTCTTAGGAATAGTTTTAGAGTAGGAATAAGCAGAGAAATCCGTCCTTCTCTAGAGGTTTGTCTCAGTTTATAAGTTCCATAACTTGGAGAGAGTCCCATGTTTCCTAAAAGTATTGGGTTGTCCAATAGTTTTGACATGCCATATGGTACTATAGAAGTCAATATTTCCATTTTTTCCAAGTTTGGGTGTGTATCTTGGTAAACTTTTAGCCTTTGGAGGCTCTACAACAAAAAATATAGTGACTCCAAGTATCATATAATTTGGTTTTAGCAGTTAAATTATAATTCATCAGTAGAATTCAAACAACATTTAGAACAATGGAAGAAGGAGCTTTTGAGTACCTACAGTTATCACCAGGATGAATAACAAGAGGAAGAAACGTTTTAAGGTCACCTTTGCCACCAATTACAAGTATTTCTACTCCACCTCATGGTAGGCCCTTATTCCTATCTACTAGAGTTATGAGACATATTTTGTAGTCACTTTTACCCCCATTATAAAAGGAAGGAACCCCATGCACGCTGGCCTATCACCCATCAAAAGTTGACCACTCACCCAAGGCACACGCGGGTATCGAGTCTCTCTTTTATGTGAATGTAGTGGGATGAATCATCAATGATTAGTGTAAGATTTTTCAGGAGGGAAGCCAAGAAAAACAAGAACCATAGGGCTCAGAACAACCTCTAGATCCTTACAGTCACTTCAGACCGAGTACTTTAATAGAATCCAAAACATGCATTAAAACAAAAAGAATTATACAAGCATTCATACAAATCATGAAAGGAAAGAGAACTCATATCAGAGAAATGTGCATTAAAACTATTGATATCCATGTCTATATATAACAAGTAACCTCATTATATTCATTGATTCATTATAGAGAGTCACAAAGAGAAGACCACAGTCATGCATATCACTGGATGTATGTAACTAAGCTATAGAAAAAGAAAAATTACAATCCCATTCTTAGTGAATTTTTTCCTGAATACAAATATCCCCTCGAAGTAATTCTACAGAGATCCACTCACTCTCTAACCCACTATACCTTGTACTTCTAGATCTTTTCTCCTCTTTCTTACTCCGTAGGCACTTGTATGTATAAATCTCTTGTGCTTCCAACTCGCCTTCTAGTGCCCTCAGATCTGGCGCCAAGTGTCGAATGTGGTCCTTTATGCAAGCATGCTCCTCTAGGCCTGAGCTTTCCACTCCATCTCAGAATGATATTCTAGAATATTCTAGCCAGGGCATGCTCTTTCCTAGGACAGCTTATCGCCAGGCTAAAATCTTATCCATATGCAACTGATCACGCTTTTCATGTGTTCTACCTTGTGTGACCAAATCAACTAAGTCCCGAGACTCCTTTCATGTGTAGTGTCAGCTATGTGTGCCTTTTCATAACTGGGACCTTGTGCGCCCACGTAGCTTCATACTTGGTTAATATTACAAAGGTCCAACATCACCTCACACTACGCCTGTTCTCCCTTGTTGGAAACACTTAACCAAGAGGCATGTTGTCCAGGGAACTAATGAATAGCCTTATACTTTACAAAGAAAATAATAAGGAATGAAATAGTCAGGGAAAAGAATGAAGAATTAGGGGGAAATCAACTTAACAAGCTAGGAAAATATTTCCAGAGGTCTGCATCTAGCTTATTCCACACTTCGGCCTCACCCTGTGCCTTCTAGCAGAGGTCTCCCACCAAGGTGCTCACTTCATCAAAACTCAGGTCAGCTCCCTGGGTTCCCAAAATGTCCACAATGTTCTCCATCTCTTTGCCTAGGTCCTCAAGTTTGTCCATCCTTCTAGTGATCTGGGGGTATAGTTCCTTTAGCCGGGCCTTAATTAAGCTTATTAAGGCCTTAATTGCCTCTAATTTCTTCTCTACTTCAACAAAAACCTTGTCTCTCTCTGCCATGTTCCCCTTGTTCTTTTCTTGGAATTATTTTAGTTCCATCTCAAGCATGGTGACCAAGGAGCTCACCACCTTATCTCTGTCAGTGCATGTATCATATGTGTCTTCTGCAGACTGGGCAGTGACCTTAACCTCCACAAGTACTTGGTTGTACTCGGCAATGAGTGCTACCACTTTTAACTAGTATTCCTCTTTTAAGTGTGACCACTTATTCAACAGATTCCAAGGCCAAGGTTCATCTCTCCATGGTGAGGACGCACGTTAGGTCTTCCATACACTCTAGGAGGGATGAGTAGTTTTGTACGAGTGGCACTAAGTCTAGGTGCTTCAGGAGGATGAAACCTTTGATAGACTCCATTTTCTTTTAAAATTCCTACACCTTTACTTTCTCTTCCCTTAACTCGTGCCCTAACTGTGCGCTGATCAGTTCTTCCTATTTCAAATTGTTGGCCTTTTCTGCTAGTTCTTCCTCCTTTTTCCCTAACTTCACTTCCAAAATTCTAATCATGTCATTACGCATGAATAATCTATCCTTAGTCTCAACCGCAACCTTCTTCAGTGCGTTACAGACCTGCTTGTCCAAGAGCCCATGAGCATTCACTAAGGGATTGACCCCCTTAGATTCTGGTAGTGTGGTGAGCACTTCAAGGTAGACTTTGAAGTCTGGCTCATCAAACTGAGATTCGAATGCCCAAGAGATTATCTTCTTTGTTTGAGGGTACATGCCATCCTTCTCAAAAGACCTCATGGCTATGAGCCTTTCCATGGGTACTGTGTTGTGGAATCATGCTTCGTAACACCTTCCTTGTGTCATCAACATAGCTCATTAAAGGTATTTGTTCCACATCAAGAGTTCTCTTTCCTGAGCGCGCGCCTTTGGGGAAGCTTACTGTCAAAGTGGGGCATCCCAGGCTATCATGTTCTTTTTCAATGTTCTCCTCCTTCCCCTCCTTTAGCACTATGTTTGTCTTATGCTCCAACTCTTGGTCTAACAAGACCTCGAGGATTCTTTGTGCTTCTCTCTCTGCCACCTCTGTGATTTGTTCCTTTGTAAAACTTATGGCTCCCTCCTTTTTCTCGACAACCTCCTCATCCTCGATGTCTTTGGTGTCCTCCTCATCTTGTGTGCCCTTGCATCGTGTGAGTACAAACTCCTATTTCTCATCTTCACTCTTCTCTTCCGAGTCATAGATGCTAACCACATGGGGCTCTTGGTATTTCTCTGTTTCTTCTTCTTCTCTACCACCATCTTCTTCACTTTCATCCCCTCTTCCAACCATGTATTTTTCTAAGCTATCGGTCTCCTTCGAGTCAGCTTCCTCATCCACCCTCTACTTCTTCCTGAGAGGTGGCTCCTAATAAGGGGATTTGGTCTTATCTTCTTCCTTAGGAAATTCTTCCTTGGATACAAGTTGCCTAGGTGCCTCTACCTCTGGCATCTTTTCCTTCATAGGAGACTTCTTTCTCCACATGTAAGTGCTTGGCTAAATGCTTGTGGATTGCATGTTCACTGTCTGAGTAGTCAGCACACTTGGTGCTTCTCTGTCTCTTCCTCTCTTCTTTGACACGGGCCCCTTCTTTCCCAAGGGATCTTCAGGTATGGTTACTTCACTCTCCAGATATGCACCCTTCTCGAACTTCATCCTTATGCACAAGTACACACACACCATTGATCCTCTAGTGATGGGTAACGTTATCGGCCTCGTCATTTGAATCTTGTGTGACATGTACTTCTCCATGTATGCACGCTTGTTGTCGGGGTAATTCAACTTCTTTCTCATCTCCCTGTGTTCCCGGTCTAACCTACCCAGTTCCAGCCTTATCTTATTTGACTCTTTAAACTTGTTCAACCCCACTTGGAAGTATTGAAGAATAAATGTGAAGAGGAGCGTACAGGTGTTTAGGATTTCCAAAATAAGGCAACTCATAGAGTTGTAATAGCCATGCCTTCTCCATTTTAACCTTCACGTCATTGTCATATATAGGAAAACCCTTAAGTGTTTGTTTGTTGGTGGGGTGTACCAATTCCAATGCCATTTAATTTTTTATTATGTTCATGTAGTGATTATAGTCACTAACAGGTACACTTCTCAAGTGGGATTTCCATTCCTTCCCCATCATCACCCCATCTAAGTATTACATCTCTGAATACCATTCTTCATTTGTGTCTACCACGGGTTCTAGATGTTTAGCCTTGGCTTTTCCCTTTCCTTTCTTAGGAACCACGGTCAGGGTATTTTTATCACTCTAATTCTCTCCTTGTTACTCTGTTTTACTTCCTTCAATCCTCCAATCTTAAATTAGTGATATAACTCTTCTAAACCTGTGCCCTAGTTTTTTGAACCCTAACTGGGATAAAATATTCACAAGACAAAACTTCTTCAACTTTTTCCATGCCCATGTAACCCCTTCCTTCTGGTTCACAATCTCAACTGGATGCTTCAATCTCATAGATCTTCCTTCACTCGATCAAATATGAAAGGACTAGTTTGTCTAACTCGCTTATATCTCCAACTCTTCTATTTCACAAAGTAAAAATGAGAGTGCCCCAACCCTCTACTTAGTGTTTTTCTCTTTTCTGATCATTAAATTCTACTTCAACTACCACCATACTTTTCTCATTTACTGTGGCTTTTTCAAACAAATCCCATCTTCAGTTCCTTCACTTACACGCCCAACTTGCGAGAAAAATCCTCCAACCTTCTATCTCGCAACAAATCTAACCTGACAGGAGACTCTTGTGTGCACGTAACCCACGCCGAAGGCACTTCTTCTATCTTGATCCTTGCTCTCACCTACCTCATGTTTCTTTCAAATGTTGTTTCTCCTCCTCAGTATGTGGGATCTACAAGTAGCTTTTACCCTGGCACCAACCATTCTTCCATCTTCCTTTTTATATACCTCTCTCAAGCTGGCTACTCAATAATGCTTTTCAACACAACTTCCTTGGTACTTTGATCATGTGCTTCTTCATCTTTCTCCACCCTACACTTAAAGTGATATGTGGTCCTCTTCACACTCATAGATGATCCAAAAATAGCAATAAGGTTACTGGCACCCAAGGCATAAAACAAAACAACAACGTGAAATGGAAACACAAGAAAGGGAAAAAGCATAAAGGAAACTTCTAAACTAACTGGAAAATTTGTCTTATCTACAAACACCAAGAAGACTTATTTATAGTAGGGCTTCAACATACTACCATTGAAGTGTTCAGGAAACTTCATCCCATATAGCACTTGTAATTGGCATGCACTTGAATTAAGGATGTATGAGATTGTGTAAGGAACCAACCAATGGAATTTCAACTTCCTATGATGGCGCAAAAACTTAGAATCATATAATAAAACCATCTTCTCAACCTCAAACTTCTTGTTTCTAATATGGCGATCATGCCAAGCCTTTTGCTTTGCCTTTTCTATTGTTTTGCTCCATCGAGCAAGTGATCATCTCTCATCCAGTTTCATTAGCTTCTCAATTTTTTTTACCAATGCTTGTTCATTGGCTAACCCTCCTGCACACGCTATTCGTAGAGAAGGAAACATAAATTCAACCGTCAAAACAGCTTCCACAGCAAACACCAATTGAAAATGTGTGGCTTTGTTTAGTCTTTTATATGTTGTCCTATAAGCCCATAATACTTCTGATACTTTGACATCCCAATCAAGTCTTCTGACATCACAAATCTTGGTCAAGGTATGACTCAGTATTTTTTTGAATGCTTCTGCGGTTCCATTTACTTGTGGGTGATAGGGCGTAGTCTTGTGATGAGCCACCATGAAATCAGATATTAGGATCTTCATGGTCTCATTCAAGAAATGTGTACCCCTATCACTAGTCAGACTCTAAGGGCATCTATACCTCATGATAATGTTTTCCCATAAGAACCTTACTGTTATTGTTTCCGTGCAATCTTTAGTTGGGGCTGCCTCTTCCCACCTTGTGAGATAATATGTGTAAGTGATGACATAACATGACCCCGTCCTCTGCACTGTTAGTGCAATAGGTCCTACAAAGTCTATCGCCCAATTTTCAAAAGGTTTTGTGCTAGGAATAGGGTGCAAAGGCATTTCATCTCTCCTTCCTAGTTTTCCAATGCACTGACAATGGTCACAAACTTTACAATAATCTCTGCAATCCTTATACAAGGTTTCCCACCAAAACCCTGCCATTAATATCTTGTGCATGCTGGAATCACCTGTATAATGCCCACCCGTAATTCCTCCGTGTGCTTCCTCCATGATGGCCAGATGTTCATATTCTAGGACACACTTGCGTAAAACTTCATCATGTCCCAACTTGTATAAGTCTCCACTGATTAACATGTAGGGCGTGGCATGTATGGCCAACTAATTTTTTTCCAATGCCTTCATTCCATCCAGTGCCACACCTTCCTTTAAAAATACTGCAATCTCCTCTAAATCCGAGGGCATGCACCATAACGTAAACAGTTGCACATTTGGCATTGCTTCCTCAATACTCTGTGCGTCCTTCCCTAAATCAATTCCTGACAGATGATCAGGCCCATAGTTGCTTTTCCTAGGTTTTACTACAATGGTGAATTCAAACTCCTGAAATAACAACACCCATTAACATATGCGTCCTTGTAGAACAGGCTTGTTTACTAAATACTTAAGTGTTATTTGGTCGATGTAAAACACAAAGGGTGTTGCTAGTATATATTGTTGAAACTTGAAGAGCGCATAGATCATTGACAATGCCTTGCACTTGGTTGTGGTATAATTCTACTTTGCTGGTGTCAGCTTCCTTCTTGCAAAACATAGAGGATGATCAACAATCCCTTCACTTGGCTATGCAAGCACTACTCCAATAGCAGTCCCTGAGGCATCTACATGAACATGAAAGGGTTTATCCCAAGAGGGAAACTGTAAAATAGGTGTGATAATAAGCCCATATTTTAATGTATCAAACACCCTATGTTGCGCCTCTCCCCAATGGTAGGAACTTTTATGTCTAAGCAACTCCTCTAATGGTGCGGCGATCTTGGCATATCCCTTAATGAACTTTCTGTAGTAGCCCGTATGCCGGAAATTGATCAGTGACGCAAAATGTATTCAATTCCCTATAATCCACAAAAATTCTAATCCACCCATCCTTCTTGATGTTGATTACCATCGGACTTATCCACTTTGATTCTTCTACTACCTCAATGATCCCAAAAGCTATCATTTTTTCTATCTCATCAACCTTCATGCACAAATTGGGATTGATCTGGTAGGGTCTTTTCCTAACCAGGTGTGCACCATCCTTCAGCTTTATCTTCATTTCCCCCAAGGATTGGTGAACACCATTGAGCTCATGATACCTGCGTGGAAATAAATACTCAAATTCACACATCAGATCAATGATTTTTTATACTTCCTTCTTTGTCGAGTAATCCCCAATAATAGCTTCCTTAGGATCTTCTTTTGATCCCATGTTAAATTTCTTTTTCTTTAAAGGCTCATGGTAGGCAAACACGCGATCATCTACATTATCCACTACCTCACGCATCCCTATAGAATGGCTAACATATAAACTTTCTGATTCCTCTCAACCAATCACATATACCAACTTTCCCTTCTCTTTTTCCAAGCGCGCTCAAGTCGTAACTCTTATGTTTCCTCAACTTCTTCAAAATGCGCCTCCAATCGTGGTTCACCTAGTAACTCCAACAACCTTTCTTCTATCCTAGCACTATACCCCATGGTAAGATACTTGATACCCTGCAAGGCCTTATCAATTGATGGCTTGGTACTCTAATATTCAAAGGTTTGAATAAGTTCACTGCGATATCTTGCCAATTCCTTGTCTGGTGGTGTGTCTCTGAATGAATGTACCATGTGTGTGGACAACCCTGCAGTGTAGAATACAACTTTTGCACCCAAAGGGATGGTGGCAAAGCTTCTGCGCCTTCTCTCTAGACCCATTCACACTCCTGGATATGGAAAGAGCTGGGATCCTTCCCATGGTAGTCCTTGATGATGGTGGGTAAATTACTTCTATAAAATATGACAGAGAGCAATTCTTACCTCACACCATTCTAAAAGGATATCCTGATGTGTGGCCCACCACCGAGATATTTTGCCAAGTAAGACATAACTTAACATCTCCCTCCATTCCTACTCATCCTTCCATTAATCTTCTACCTCCTGCAGAAATATCTCAGGGAAGGCTCCTCTTAAATACTTGGGTAGTTATTTTCCTCTGAGGTGCCTAACCATGCGAACCTTTGTTACCTTGGTCACCGACCCTCTCAACTACCATCCCATTAATTTGTAAGTTCCATGGGCCTAATTGTCACATGCTAGACTGGTGGTATCACTCACTAACTAAGCATCTTCAAACATGATAACCCCGTTAGTAGGGTGTATCATCTCAGGGTCTCTGATTGAGCACACCTAAATCTTTTCAAAAACTTCTTCTCCTAATGGTTCAATATAGGGTGTCGAATTTCCATCAACCAGAGGTATAATGACCCATTCCTCCTTTTTCATGAAGCTAATGCACCCTTTGTTGAGCCAAAGTTTTGTATTATTTTTGTAACACCAAGGGCACCCAAGTAGTGGTGGGAAATTGTCTACCTCGGTGAGTTCTAAGACTTTGAAGTCACCAGTAAACTTGGCTCCCTGAATAGTAATAGCCGCATCCTTCAAGACACCGATGGGCATTTCCTTAGTTTTATTTTCCATATACAACACATTCGAAGATGGTTCTAATGTAGGTCTCCCCATCTCATGCCATGCATCCAAAGTCAGAACATTAACCTTTGTGCATGTGTTAATGAGGATATTGCTGAGGAGCCATCTATCTACAAATGCATTTAATGTAATCTCCTTTTCGTAGTCAAGGCTATGAGGGGGAAGGTTCACGTGCAAGATCTATCTCTCGCGCTCTTCTCCAACGTGTGGTAACTTCTCTCTCAATGAGGATCCTAGCAAAGGAATGATGTTCTCCTGCCTTAGAATTTCAAACACCTCCTTGACCTCATCCAAGTCATCCTTTTGCATCTCGACTCTCCTTCCTGGATTGCTCCTTTAGACACTGGATTTCCCCTTGTAAGCTTCGAATAACATCCATGGTGTCCTAATATATCTCCTTCTGATGTACGGGGTCTGGATATTTTCCATGAATGACCTCCTCCCCCGTAACCAGGGTCTTCTGTTTTGGTACTTCTCTTGTGCGTGTAGCTTTTACCCTTGTTGTTACCAAGACAAGCTCCAAACCTTCATCCCGTGTTACCTGGGGCATCCATTGTATATCAACCTTCTTAATATTGACCATTGCAGTGCCCTTGTCCTTATGGTGCTGTTGATTCATATGCTCAAATAATTTTGATCACTCCTCATACTTATGCTTCTTTCCACACCATGAGCACTTCATCAGGTCAAGGCACTCACACTTGTAATGTTCTGTAGATCCACAGTTGAAACACATTCCATGTGGGAACTCACTTCTTTCTCCTCTATGGTTATTTAAACCATGAAATCCTCCTCAAAAACCTCTTCCATGTGCACCTCCATCTACGCGCTCCTCATAACGGTGATCATCACTTTTAGAACCGCTAGAAATGCTGGTATGGCGTACCCCATGATCAATGGTCTCATGGATCTGATCAATGTGCTTACAGTCCTTAGTATCATAGGTTGTGGAGGTGTAAATTTTGCAATAATAAGATACATTCTTCCTGATCACGAGCTGTAGTAAGGGACATCTACTTACATCATGGTCCCCATGACAGATCTCACAATCTACTATCATAGTGCATACCATCCTCTAAGGGAAATTATACTTAATGTGCCCCTCTATTTCACAATTTGTGCACCATAAACCACTGCGAGTCTCATGGACTGAGTTCGCAGATGATTTTTCCAACTGTTTGACCATAGCATAAATCTAAGCCTCCAAAAATGGGCTAACGCCAGTATCAATACTACCAACAACCTTGGCACGCAAGGTAGCTTCCGATACTTTTCTTGGTTCTGCAAAAGTGTTATGAGACAAGGCCCTTCTAAAAGGGGTGATCAATCCTCCAAAAGACCACTGTGCATGCTGAGAAGGAAGAATATCATATGATAATTTAGAAAATATATTTTTAAAGCATGCATCATACTCTTGCACACTCTATGCCATTCCTTGTTGAATCTCCTTCAAAGTGCTAATGCTTGTCTGCTCGAACTCAAGAATGTGGAACTCTACAAAGAATGCATTCTTTAAGGAATTATAGTCCACCACTATTTGATGAGGGTCATACTTTCTATACCAGCTATGTGCACACCCTTGCAATGTGGTCATAAAATGACTATCCTTTAATTCTAGTGTTGTGATACCCTTCACGTGCCATAGCAACTCATATTTGTGAACATGTTCTGTTGCATCCTCAATGCCCCTATAATCTAGTAAATGAAGATACATTTCAAAGAATACTTGAGGTGGTGGTTGGGGTCCCTGTCCTCTCGAGCCTAATCCTTTGTTCCCTCCTGTGTTTCCTCCACTACTTGATCCACAAGGTCTTGTGCCTCCAGAGCCACCAGATCCACCAGAACCATTGGGTTCAATAGGGCCTTTAGGAGCTATGCCAAGTGCCCCCATAGTCCCACTGAACTGTGCACCGATGGTATGTGATAGCATCCCACTACCACTACTTTGTCCCATACCACTCCCTAATGGGAAACCGAAATCTTGTACACTTTCCCCTTGTCCAAATATTCCACCAAATACTAGAATATGTGCAGCCGTAGAAGAAGGAACCAAAAAAATATACCTCTTAGGCATAGATCTATCTCTTCCATTGATATCAACTGGGTCAATAACACTTCTTCCTAGATTGGGAAAACCACATGCCAGTGCTTTGTCACTAGGTGGGTTTAGATATGTGCCAACGACTCTCCTTTCTCCATGTGACGAACTCTCACTAGAATCTGAAGGGGTCTCCCTCACGTGCTTAGCAAGATGGGGTAGCACAGACTACTTAGGTTCCACGTCCTCCACGTGAACCTCAACTCCTTCCCGTAATTTCTATCTCTATAGATCCATCACACTAGCAACCTCATGTCATCTAGCAAACTCCCTTTCACATGCTTCACTATACTTGAGCCAACTTTCTTCCCTCTCCTTTTCTGTCATGATATTTGCCATCTTCCTCCACCCAAGATCCCTTAACTAACACTCAGAAGGGTTTAGCTGGCCATTGGGAAAACCTCTAAACTCATGGTAACCATCAATATCTTCATAGCTAGAGGAATATCACGTAGAAAAATTCCTCTAGGTTCTCGTAGAAATTCAAACTCAGCAACCTCCAGAAAAGAATATGTGGAAATGTCTTATTCTAGAGTGTAACTAGTCATTACTCCTCTCCACCAATGATCTACAGCATGGGTCCATGCATCCTGTAACCTTTGGTAGTCTTCTTTGGCCCATACATACAATCCATAATGCTAACTCGATCTAGACAGATAGGCTGGAAGACATTCATATAGTTCTATTGGGAAGAAACAGAATAAGGTCTCGTACAAATCATGGTAGAGGTTCTCTTCTACCCATATACGTGTATTAAACTCAGGTCCAGTGTTGTATCTCTAAGAAAATTCATCCTCCATGCTTTTGAACCATGACTCAATGTTTTCCAATGTCAACTACTCAGTTACTCCTCATTACATAGGTCATGATGTATGTTATATCCCACTACAACTTTGAAAAGAGATCCCAGAAATGAAACCAAGATGTAGTCAGTTTTACCCCCATTATAAAAGGAAGGAATCCCATGCACACCAGCCTCTCACCCAGTAGAAGCTGAGTGCTCACCTGAGGCACACACGGGTATCGAGTCTCTCTTTTATGTGAGTGTAGCAAGAAGCATCATCTATTATTAGTGTAAGAGTTTTCAACAAGGAAGTTAAGACAAACAAGAACCATAGGGCTCAAAATGGCCTGTAGATCCTTACAGTCACTTTAGACCGAGTACTTTAACAGAATCCAGAACATGCATTATGATAGAAATAATTATACAATCATTCATACATAGCATGAAAGGAAAGAGAACTCATATGAGAGAAATGTGCATTAAAAATATTGATATCCATGTCTGTATATAACAGGTAACCTCATTATATTCATTGATTCATTACAGAGAGTCACAAAGAGCAGACTCCAGTCATGTATATCACTAGATGTACGTAACTAAGCTATAGAAAAAGAAAAATTACAATCCCATGCTTAGTGCATTCTTTCCTAAATACAAATATCCCCTTGCAGTAATTCTGCAGAGCTCCACTCACTCTCTAACCCACTATACCTCGTACTTCTTGATATTTTCTCCTCTTTCTTACTCCATAGGAACTTGTATTTATAATTCTCCTATGCTGCCAACTCACCTTAAAGCACCCTCAGATCTGGCACCAAGTGTCGAATGTGGTCGTTTATGTGAGCATGCTCCTCTAGGCCATAGCTTTCCAATCCATCTCATTATTATCTTCTTGAATATTCCATTCGAGGCATGATCTTTCTTGGGCCATCCTATCGCCAAGTTGGTATCTTATCCACGCACAACCGATCACGCTTTTCATGTGTTCTACCTTGGGTGCCCAAATCGACTAAATCCTGAGCCTCCTTTTGCACGTCACGAGAGCTATGTGCTTCCTTAACTCTTTCTATCGTGCACTTTTTCGTTGCTCACCTTTTCATAACTAGGACCCTACGTGTCCACGCACCTTCATACTTGGTTAATATTATAGGGGTCCAACATATTCTCTTGGCACAACAAAGGAATTTTTAGTTTTTCAACTTCACTGGTAGTAACGCTCTTGCTCTTAATTCACAACATGATATTGTAGTGACAACCTTATAAACTATCACTTTCTTCACTTGAGAGAATCATACTACCCCAACTGATCATATTCAAGACATTGTTAATTTTTGTGTGGTTCATCAATTTATTGAATAGGATGTAGTTTTTAAGCAGCTAGCTTCTTCATTCAAGGGAAAATATCTTCAATGGTTCAGAAGTATGGGATCAGGGACATTTACTAATTGGGATGATATTTGAACAACCCTTTATAGTCAATCTGGGGAAACGGAAGATAACACATCCTTGCTAGAATAACTGACAGCTATAAAGAGGCCTCCCAATGAGCTCATGGAAGATCTCATTTTTAGATTTTAGAAGACGTGGGACAAAATTCCAGCCCTCGTAAGACTAACTCAAGATGGGTATTTTCTTTACTTTTTAAGAGCATTAAACTTTGATATTTCTTTCATGATTCATTATACGGGGGGAAACATTTCCTGGTGCCTATGCAATAGCTATTAGATATGAGAATTGTCTAATACAAACTGGGAAACTAGCTCCTAAACCACCCATGCCCTTGTATCATGAATTTCCTCAAGCTACTCAACCCTTTATTGCTCCTATTCTTGAGAATAATTCCCAACCCACAACCTCCACATATTATTCTCCCACAAATCAAAAGGAGGATGAAGAGATGAAGGATTTAATTATAAATATAATGAATAAAGTCATATACATGGAAAAACAAGAATCCCAAACTTATATAAATTATCTTAACCAGGGGAAATCTGCAAAACGAGGATTTAACAAAGGATATAAACCATATAGGAACCAACAACCTAATCAAAGATATGGACAAAATAAATAGAATAATATGTGGAAGGGTCAAAACACACCTTTAGTCCTAGCAACAAGTGTTCCCCCTGGTCATTTCCTATTACTAGCTCAAGTCAAGCATTGGTTCCGATGTAAAATAATGTAATACAAGAAACAAAATGGTGTTTCCTATCCATCGAGCCACATAATCCACTTATTTTCACAAATGGATTACATGTTCAAGCCTCCATGGTTCAAAATTATTCTAATCAACATGAACCATTGATATAAGTAGCCAATCCTAATGTGGAAGGATTCTAATAGGTAAACCCGGACATCAATCTCATTTTCTTTGGGGATGATGACTTCTATGTACTAAATCTTGCAATGTGCAGTTCTAAAAAACCTCAAACTAATTTTGTTGATAATAAAAGTTCTATGAAAAGGATGTTGGATTCTCAAAATTCATCTTATTCTAAGGAAATTTCTTCCCAACCGAAGATGCCTATCTCAATCTTGCAGCAACCAAGGAAGGATAATCTTGTACAAAAAATGTAGAAATACATGGGCCTTCCTTTCAATGTTGTTAAGAAGATGAAGAAGACAGATGCTAATGTGACAATGTGGTATTCTTTAGCTACTCCATCATAAAGGGACCTCCTATGTGAAGCTCTCAAGAAGAAAAGCTGATCTAGTGGTGGAGAAGACTCATGTTGTTGTTGACTTGTGCCAAAAAAAGGAGGAATAGGTAAGTAAAGTTATAAAAATCCCACCCTTTTATATGTTATTAATTGTGGGAAAACATCTAGTTCATAATTGTATGATTGATTCAGTGGCTATTACTTCTGTAATTCCCAAAAATATTGTTGATATCTTAGGTATTAATTACATCCCCATTTCTAAAGGTTTTTTAAAACTTGATGGCTCAATCATTGGTGCCCTACGAGTGATAAAATATCTTGAGTTAACAATACATACTTTCCCAATTCTCACTATAATTCATGACATATTAGTAATTGAATTTCCTCACATGTTTATAATTTTCTTATTAAGAGATTTCATGGCCAGAGTAGGTGGCCACTTTTCTTTAAATTGGACTCATATGCTCCTGAAAACTAGGCATGGTACAAGATTTACTATACAAGATGAACCTATATTTTACTATCATATTGAGTCTTATAATCCCACCCCTCCCCAATCAAATTACCTAATATAAGAAGAACATAAAAAAGATTCGATTTCAAAAAATAAACCCACTCATCCTCTTATTTGTGATCTTACATTAGATGAATGTGTCATAGAATTCTATGATTTTGATCCTTATGACACAATTTTGGAAACTAGACTTGGAACCTACTACATTCTTTCTGAGATATCTGCTCTACCTACACCACTTAAGCAAGAAAATAATAGTCCTTCTATATTGTGGAAAATTTTATTTGATGGTTCTATAAGTATAAATGGATCTTGGGAAGGTGTTGTACAATCTCTCTAATTAGTGAGAAGATCTTATTTTATCATATATTGTAGTTTATATGCTCTAACAACGTAGCAGAGTATGAGGCATTTGTGCAAGGTCCGCTAATTATTGAAAAGAGGAAAATAACGGCATTGGAGATTTTTGGGGACACTGAATTGATCATCCACTAGGATAGATGGAAGTGTGCCACAAAGAATAAGCTTTTAAATGCTTCTAAAAAAATATTTTGGGATCCTCTAGATATTTTTGATGCTCTTAACCTGTAAGTGGTGCCTAGGAAATTGAACAAAGAAGCTGAGAAGATGGAATGCCTTGGTTCAAAATTCTCTCATCTTGAGGATCTTGTTAAAGGAAATGTGAAACACATAAAGGTAGTAGTCAAAACATATATTCCAGACAACGAAACTAGATGGAAAGTATTTTACAGTGATGAAAAATTGTGTAATTCATCAAAACAAGAGTTTAATTTACTTCCAGAATGTAATATGATTTACATGACACCTATGATCAATTTATTTAGTTGAAAACAAACAAATTTCCAAAATGATTGATCACTTTAAATCATATTTTTCAGTCTTGATGATGAATTCATAGGAAAAGAGAAGAACATATTAACAAGGAAAAAAGACTGTCAACCAATCACAATTACACAAGGAAAGGAAATTTGGGTTGGAAAGGTATGTGATTAGAATGAGAAACATGCTTTTATATCCTTTTGTCAAAAATTGAGGGATGTATTTTCATGTGATTATGAAGATCTAAAAGTGTTTAATCGAGACATTATCCAACATTCCATTGATATTGATCCTAATGGAAAGCTAATTATACAAAAGAAAAGGCCGGTTAATTACAAGATAGATCCCCTCATGAGGAAAGAGTTGTCCAAAATCATTGAGGAAATATATTTTTTCCTATAAAATACTCTACATAGGTGGAAAATCTTATTCCGGTGAGGAAGAAGAATTGAGAAATCATACTTTGTGTTGATTTCAGATATTTGAAGAAATCATCCCGAAAGGATCACTCTCCTCTACCTTCTATGGAGAAAACTTTACAAATGGTAGAAGGAGGTGAGAGGTTTTCTATGTTTGATGGATACTCATGTTTCAATTAGATCAAGATTAGGGAGGATGATCAATATAAAACTAAGAACAATTAGAAATTTGTGTGATAAGAATGTGTAGAGGATTTTTTGGGTCCCATGCAGACCCAATATATCTTTTAAATTAGACTACAACAAAAATTAAGAAGGTATAATGTACTTGAACCTACATTGTAGATGATGCAAATCATTATCCCAATAGAGGCATTAACAATCCAAACCTCAATCCATAGGTAAGATGTAAGGATAACCTTTTTCCTAATGTAGAGTAAAAGTTTATGCTACAACTAGTGATCATCATGGTCACATGCATGTGTTTGTCTTGTGTAATGTACATTACATGCAATAGTGACATCCATAGAGTGAAACACCATTTTTTCTGATGGTTGACATGTTCATTAATTGGAAAAAATAGGGTGATATGTGGAAATGTTTTATTTATTCAGGGGACAAACTTTTTTGTACATCACATTACTATTTTTTATTCTTTGAAATGTGGCTCTACATTATGATTTTTTTGAAGAATTTAGAAAAAAGATAATTGAGAAAGGTTTGAGACTTGTTGATCAATGATAGTCTTAAGGGTGATTATTTTTTGAATCCTTTCCACAAGCCTATACCATATGATTTCCTAACACACATGGGAAGATCCTTCACAGAAGGGAGATTTCTAAGGTCCCCAATAAGAATTATTGACCTCATAACAAAGGTTACATGTTTTTTATGGGAGAATTCCTCTCAAATATTTATATGAACACGAGAAATAAAATATTGACCTATAAAGCTCATTTAATAAAAAATAACCCATTGCACATGTTTTGACATAATCCTATGAAATGTTTTGTGTAAATTATAAAAAGGGACATAATCCTGGTTAATTTATTGATGCTCAATCAAATCAAATACAGAATGGATGACTGTAATATTTATAGATATTGCATAGTCATGTCCATATAAAAGAAGGAGTTGTAAACATGCAAAAAATATAATCCCAAGTACAGAAAACTCCAAATACAAAGTTTTACCTATATAACAATGACAATAATTACAAAAGAATTATACAGGAATACTATTCCCAATTAAAATTAATAAATGTTTAATAACAAATTACCATTAATTAATAATTAACTAAGGTAAATGCATAATAAAAAAAGGTAAACTAAATTTTACCTAATATTCCCTCCCTTAATTTTACATTCCTTCAAGGGATGAGGAGAGGAACTCTCTGAACAACTCGAACTTGTCACATGTTAGTGACTTTGTGAATATATCTTCTTGTTATTTAGCTGTTGGACAAAACTGAAGCTATATATTGTGCTTCAAGACTTACTCACGTATGAAATGTACTTTTACCTCAATGTGCTTTATTCTTTCATAAAAAATGGATTGTGAACAAGTTTGAAAACACCTTCATTATCTACATACACGGTGGTCAGTTTGTCCTGTGGTATTCCAAGTCCTTCAAGTATGTGACATGGCCATATCACTTCACAGACAATTTCTCTTGCAGAACGATACTCAGATTATGTGGAAGAATGAGAAACAAACTGTTGTTTCTTGTTTCCCCATGATATGAGTCAAGATCCCATACATAACACAAACCCTAAAGTGGATTTTTTGTCCTCAATGTTTCCTGCATGATCTGAATCCAAATATCCTAACAAGAATAAGTTTTCATTCTCCTTGTATTCTATACCAAGATCCACTTTTCTCTTGAGATATATCAAGATTCACTTTGCTAACTTGCAATGAAAAAATTTGGGTTCTTTCATGAAACTAGATAGATAGCTCACTCTGAAGTTGATATCTGGTCTAGTGTAGGTCAGGTAAATGAGAATCCCATTCAACTGCCGATAAAGAGTGGAATTTACCACATGAGACGGATCTGAACGAGATAACTACAATTTGTTCTCCATAGGTGTAGTAATAGGTGTGCAATCCATCATCCTAAATTTCTCGAGAATTGTCTTGGTATACTTTAGCTGAGAAAAAAATGTTATTCTCTTTCTTCCATACTTCTAATCCAAGACAATAATGCATCAACTTGAGATCTGTCATGTCGAACAATCAATTATGATCTTTCTTCGTTGCATATATCATCCTCACTAAAATGCCAGTGATGTTTAGATCTTAAACATAAACAACGAAAATCACAATCTCTCCCCATTACTTTTTGAGGTAGATATTGGGATTGAATGGATTTTTGAAAAATCCATGTTGTACAAGATGCTCATCAATTTTGATGTAGCAAGCTCGGGGTGCCTGTTTAAGGCCATATAGAGATTTCTTATGTCTGCATACCTTTGCTTCTTGACCAAGTACAACATATCCCTCAGGTTGAGTCATGTAATATTCTTCTTATAAATATCCATTCAGAAAGGCACTTTTTACGTCCATCAGATTGACTTTCGAATCAAATTATGCAACTAGAGAAAAGATCATCTTAATCATTTTGATCTTAGCTGTGGGAGCAAATTTCTCCTCATAGTCAATGAATTATTTTTATGCATACCCTTTTGCTACTAGTCTTTCTTTATACTTTTCTATGGTCCAATATTCCTTGTACTTTATTTTGAATATCCATCTGCATCCAATGGGTTTCTTCCCTGGTGGAAGATCGATAAGTTGCCATGTGTTATTTTGCATCACTAAGTTATACCCATCATCCATGGCATCTTTCCAAGATTTTGACTGTATGGATTCCTAGACTGAAGAGGGCTCGTTAGATCCAATAACTTTATCATCAAAGAAAATTTCACTTCTTCTCTTTCCTTACTGTGATTCCTTGGTCCAATGGTGGATGTATCCGATGAAGCATCCATTATTACATCGCATAGCATGATACTATACCACTTGGGTATATGTTGAACTTCTCCCATGGGTCATGGTTCTATCTGATCATTACAATCATCCCCATTAACACTTCCATCACCTATGGGAACATCAACTTTTTTTTTAGAACTGGTGAAAAATCTACATTAGGTGAGTGTGGAGGAAGAGACTCTGCTTCCTTCTTCTCAAATAACTCAACATATATCCTTGTGTATACTTTTCTAGTCTTCGGATCTATTAATTTGTACGCAAGAGTCTCTTCATTGTACCCTATGAATTTTATTTTTTGTGATTTCATATCCAATTTCTTTCTATTTTTTTTTGTATGTGCATGATTTTTTTACACCTGAATACTCTGAGGTGTGCAAGAAATGGTTTCCACTTTGACCATGCTTCATGTGGTGTTACTCCATCAAGAGTAACTGTGATCACTTTGTTCAACAAATATACTGTTTTCTTTGTTTCTTCTAACCAAAATGTATTTTCTAGTGTAGAATCATTAACCATGCATCGCACCATTTCCATGATAGTTTGATTTATTCTCTCAACAAAACCATTATGCTACGGTGTGAGTCGAGGAGGAATTTGTCGACAAATCCCATGAGCTTTTAGGTAGTATTTGAACTCATCACTAGTGAATTCCCCCCCTCAATTTGAGATGAGAGTTCTGATGTGATGACTAGTTTCATTTTCAACATCTACTTTAAACTTCTTGATTTTTTCAAAATATTCTCTTTTCTTGCGAAAACAAAAAATCCATATTTTTCTCTAATATTCATCAAAACAAAGCATGAATTAATTAATTACAAAATGACTCAGTTGTATCGGACAAAAAATATTGGTATGAACCAGACCCATCTTACTATGAGCTCAAAAATTACTCTTCTGGAAGGAAGCTTTGTGTTGTTTACCTTCTAGGAAATGAGGACACTTGTTTTTATCCTTATAGAGAGATGGTAATCCTTTTACCATATTTTGTCAGTGAAGTGTTTCAAGATACTTGAAATTGATGTGACCAGGTCTCTAATGCCACAATTGTGTAGAGGTAGAATTCCTAGCCATAAGTGCCTAATCATCTCTGTGGAAAAAATCAAGCTGGAACATATGTATGACATTAGAGGATTTTGCAACTGTTTTCAAGCCTCATGATTTGTCTCGAATTAAACATGTTTCCTTTTTGGAATGACTATCAAATTAAATTTTTTAAGTTGTTATCTAGAAGTTTACTGACTAAAAACAAATTCTTTGTTAACCCAGGGATGTATAGTACATCTGACAATCTACATATGCGTGAACCAAGGGGTAGAGAAATGTTCCCAATCCCTTGTCCTGTGTATGGAGATTCATCACCTAACGAAACATGGTTTTCTGAAGGTGTGTCCCTTGAATGAGAACTGTACATGAAGTCTTTAGTATCTGAATATTCTTCTTACTCAGCAATATGTCCTTGCTGATGGGTTTTTTTTTTTATAATTCCCCTTTTTTGCCATTGATTATAGTTACAATTTCCCTTGTGAGATTGTTGATATTGAGGTCCAGAGTTGCTGGATGAACCTTTCTTATAAGTATCATACCAACAATCTCTTAATTCATGTCCTCTTTTCTAGATAGGACATTTCTTTTTTTGTTGTTTGTGCCCTTGATGCTGATACTGAGTTTGAGACTTTTGATAGGAATTAGGTTTTTATTTTAATTTTTCTTCCCATTTCTGATGAGAAGAAATTACCTACTCCTCTTCATCATCTTTATTATACATAGCTTCCTCTTGTTGCAGTAGGTTCACTAACTTGTCGAAACTCACTGTGGTATCTAACAAGTTTAGTGTTGTCACAAAAATGTGGTGTGAAGAAGGGAGGGATCTTAGAACAATGGGAATGAGAGAATCATCAGTGACCTCCTCTCCTAGGGCTAGAAGTGAAGCCCTCAACTCTGTAAATCTTCTCAAGAAAGATTTTATTTTCTCATTTTGCTTAAACTTCAGTGTGTGTAACAGACTCTACAAATTCAGTATGACATTATTGTTTTTGGCCTTGTATACCATGCTCAACTTAGCCCATGATTCTTTGGCTGTTGTGGCATCTCGAATGTGGGGTTACACATCATCAGACACACCAAAAAAGATGATTCACTTGGCATTCTGATCATATTTATCAAATTGTCTCTAGTGTGTTGTATCAATTGATGTTATGGTTACTATACCATTCACAATAGTCCAAATCTCTTCAAACTCAAGTTGTGTCTTGATTTTTTTCTTCCATGCTACATAGTTAGTTCCTCTGGAAGAAAAAACTTGGAGGTGTTGGTCCCCATTTTACAGAATCAACTGAAAAAGAGTAAGGCTTTTATCACTCTAAGTATACAATATCCTAATCTATATACCATCATTTTGATATACCGAACCTTTCTATATACGTGCCCTTCAAATATACCCATCGGTACATTGAAGAAGATCACCCTTTTTTATATACCTAGTGGTATGTAAAAGAGGCATTAACATATGTGAAAGAATTTGATACGTGGTACCAAGACAATATTGAAAGGGGTCTATGTGATTTTTGACACTACCTCAAAGAAATATCCTCATACATGTGTGTAACTTCTCTATATAATTGGATAATTTATCAGTCTGGATTTAAGTTGAGAAATCATTCACAAACAGATGGTAGGGTTCGATGTGTGTGCATTGTTTCCCTATCATTCCCCATCGGTTTAAAGGGCCAATGTCCAAACAATGTTGTTGCAGCTATATTAGGCATTAAGTGTAGTAGTAGTCACAATGGTTTTACCCGTAGGCACTTAACAATTTTACAACAATTACAATGGTTTGCGGTTGACTATGACAATTGGAAATTAGTACAATACAATGATGTATACAATTACATTCAAAAAAATAAAAAATTTGAATGACAGGCAATTTGTTTTTGTTTTTCGAGGCCCTAGTGGCCTCTGGAGCTTAATACGACTCTCTGAGAAAAAAACTGTAAAAAAATTGGCTGAAAATGACGTTTTTAGATACCGTTTCTTTGGCAAGAATTGCTCAAATAAAAAAATAAGCATAGTAGGAGAATTTTTTTTACCCTTTTTAGGGTTTTTCTCACTATTTTTAGTCGCTTGTTTAGCTATGGATAGTGGATTAACATGCCTCTAAAATTGGTGGTTTTTCCAAATTCATTGCTAAATCTCAAAATAGTTTTAAAAACCTATTAGGAATGGAATTTGAACACCTTATCACACCGCCCCAAGATTCTCCACTTATTAAACAAAGCACTAGAAGTTTTTATGTTATTAAATATACAAATTTCTATTTGAAGAATGAAAAATAAACTAACCTTTTTTAAACAACGATGTGGCTAGGAGAGAGGAGGTACATGTGGCCTGAGATAGGAGTTGAGTCATTTAGGGTTCCCACCTGGAGCGGATCTGATATGAAATGTAAATTATAAACTGGGATGGAAGCCTAGTTAATTTATTGATGTTCAATCAAATCAAATACAAAATGGATAACTGCAATATTTATAGATATTGTAGAGTCATGTCCATACAAAAGGAGTTGCAACTATGTATTAAATATAATCCCGAGTATAGAAAACTCCAAATATATAGTTTCAACTATATATCAATGATAATAATGATAAAAGACATAAATGGGAATACTATTCCCAATTACAAACAATAAATGGTTAATAACAACTTACCATTAATTAACTATTAGCTAAGTTAAATGCATAAATAACCTAGGTAAACTAAATTTTACCTAACAGTTTGTGACTAGCACTCTAATGGTTTCATTATTATAACTAGTATTCAAAGATAGGCCTTGGTTGTAGTAACTGAAATGTTGAAAGATGCAACACCGGTGGGAGCTAGAATGATAAGATAGGACTTATTTTCATCTACGAGTGTGACATCCATCTTAATTGCATTGATGATGAATAATTCACTTATTCTATCTATCCATTGAATAATAATCTTAAGATGTGGGAGTGTATCTTGATATGTCCAATGATATAGAATAGTATGGAAAGAAAGCTTCTTCTCTGGTCACAATTAAGTGTGAATTTTTGAGGAAGAATGTTGCGTAGAGTGGGGGATGGTTATTCCCTTCCTAACATAAATAAAATAGTTTCATTCTTATTTTAGGGTTATATGAATGCTACATGTATTCAAATCAAAGTGGATGTCAATGTTGTGATTCCCAATCATTTCTAGCTCATTAATTTGTATATTGACGTTAGGGAGGAGTTGGGAATGAAGTTACCACTTATCCAATGAGATGATGTCATGTGTTAAATCGTAGTTTATATAGAAATAACTATTAGATGATTTGGTGTCTAGGGGATGTGCAAAAAACGTGACATGGATAGCATGAGGGTTACATAGCCTTCCAATTATAAATAATTTCATTTATTGTGTGTCTAATATCGAATTTAATGGTTCAAAATGGTTTGTTTAATAGAAGCTTTCTCACCCAAAATCATTCAAAAAAAGAATAATTCTATTAAGAAATCTTATAC
>CM034146.1:209724576-209737142 GCA_019776745.2 Taxus chinensis
TTTTCTTTTGATAGTTGCCTCCTCGGTGGGTAGATTACCTTAAATCACCACCACTTCTCTGCCGCCAAGTAACTAGCTTAATTCGGATCTCTACTACTCGGGTCGAGTGCATGTTCTTCTTGTTCTTTCCCCTCCATCTGACTTCTAGTCTAAACTCAGCTTCTTCCAAAAAGTTTCAAAAAAAAAAAAACAAAAAAAAAGAAAAAGGACAGCTATCCATACATTATCAAGTGAATCAAAAAAGAAAATAGACCATACCCTCGAAGGATGGCTATCATTAAAATTCAAAATACAGACCGCTCCCTTGAAGGATGGTTGTTTCTCAAAGAAAAATTCAAGGCTTCTTGTAATCAATCAGCCTTCCAGTCAGTTTATACACTTTTTAGCATCACTGAAAGACTTCCCGCATCGATCAGTCTTTCCATATCAAGAAAACTTCCCGCATTGATCAGTTTGTTTATCTGTCAAAGTCATGAAGCTGAGATTTAGGACCTTTTGTCGATCATATGGAGAATCCTATTTCCCCACTATGGACATGTATTCTGTCCCTTATAAGTTCCGACAAGATACTTACTTACTTTTCTTTCCGTTTCTATCCTAGATCTGGTTTGCGACTAGTTAGTGTCAGATTTATTTTAATCTTATATAGGGGCCTTGTATGCTTGGTCTTTGGTTCCCTTTCTGGATTTTATCTATGTTCGGTTGGAATTCCAACTTATCATTTTTCTTCTTCTCCGAGTACCTTCTCTTCTAAGTCACGGTTGTTTCCACTTTCATCTTTGACTCTTGCAAGGAGTATTCTCCATTTCTTTGTCTTGCAACCCTGTTAAATTGGCATTTCACATGTTAATTCAATCAAAGTTTATCTTCTATCTAGGTTCATCTTATCTATCAAAACACCTATCTGTATTCATTTCTCATTACAATTACATCCGTATATCAAACACATTTATCTATCTATCCATCAAAATATCGAAAAATACGTACATCTAAGGTACATTACATCTATCTATATCTAATCCATACATCAAGTACATCTGTATATCTATCCATAAAAATATTTAAACACATGTACATCCAAGTTACATCATCTATCAAATTTATATCCACATCACATCTATCATCTATCAGTCTATATCTATCCAATCACATCTATTTTATCCACATTTCAATCTATCTAATCATATCTATTTCTATCATCCATCAGTCTATATCTCTCCAATCACATCTATTTTATCCTCTATCTATATCCATCTACCCATGTATATCAAAATTGAAAGCATGAGTACAATTATACGAAAAATAACGTGATCAGTCTATATATACATGTGTGTTTTTACAAAACAATGGGTGGCTTCCAATCAAGCCATCTATACAATGCCTTCCAATCGAGGCTACATCACTATACAAATACACAATCTATCCAATCTCTATATGGTAAAATCGGAAGCGTGGAGGACACTATCTCCTCCACCCTCCTCTGCCGGCTGTCTCTCCTGGGTGCCGCCTACCGAGCTCGATGCACCTGCTGCTGGAGGTCTCGGCCCACCTCGATCTCTCCCAGTGCTCCCTCCGCCTGAGGCTCCGCTCGCTGTAGCCATCCCTGCTCTCCTCCTCGCCCCATACCAAGGCACATCTGGGGCATGCTGCGCTAGGGCATCCTCATAATATCTCACCTCAGCAAGGAGAGACTGGTATGTGCTCAGGCTCACCATACCCGGTGCTCGTAAAGGTGCTGCTGGTGCTGCTGGCGCTGCTGGTGGTGCCCCTCCTAGAGCCGTGCCCTGTGTCCCAGACTCTGATGTGGCACCAGTCTCTCCGTATTTGGCCCTAAGGGCCTCCCTGTGCCGAAGATAGCGATCCCTCTGCTGAATCGCTGTATCTCGCTCCTGGCGAGTGGTGTCTCTCTCCACAATCAGGGAATCTCTCTCCTCTGTCGAGGCCCTGATCTCCTCCAGAGCTACCTGATGTGTCTGTATCAGTGTGGCATGCTCTCCCTCTAGCCTGTCCAGCGTAGCAGCTATGTCCTCCTCATCAGCATCTATAGAGGGCGGGAGATGTCGTGGCAACTCTGTATCGTACCATGCTGCGTAGCCCTCATCCACCCCGGCGTCATCATTGCTGTCCGTGGAGGGTGGAGCCTCTATCAATGGGTCTGCTAGGATCAAAATCGGCAAATCTGTCTCTCTGCTATCCCGCCTATATGGCGTGTATGTGGCTGGCACTGTCTGTACTAGGCCAAACTGCCTCAGTATCCGCATGAATGGGACTCGCTCCCACATATCTGGTCTGCGACCTCTGACCACCCGACTCCGTCTCAATGCTACCAAGTGGGCATCCTGACCAACCCATATCGGAAATGCCCGATATGGTCTCCAGATAACCTGATCTGGTGTAAGCGTCCTGAAACGCTCCGAGTACCACTCGGTTGATCTACCTGTATCTCCTGCGGCCATGTCAGCCCGCCATCTCCGAAATCCATAGTCAACACCCCCCACTGCTGCTGGCATCCAAGGAAGCCCGGATGGCCTGATCACTGCTATGTGCTCGTATGCCCAGCAATGAAGCACAAAGCTGACATCGATCCCTGTCCTCCGAGCAGTGGTGTACATCCATAGCTCATAATATACCTGAGCTATCAGGCCATCGGCAAAGGAAAAAACCTGTCTGTGCTGCAAGATGTCGCACACGCAGTCTAATAGTAGCAATGGGAATCTCCCACCTCCTGAGTCTGGTAAGGCAAAATAAGATATAGCCATCTGAATCAAGGCTATCCGCCTACTCCGAGGGCTATCCTGCCTGTACTGTGAGGCTATCCTCACTGCCCCAGATACTATCTCCGAGTCATCTGCTCTGTCTCTGTACAATCGCACCAGGGCCCTCTGCTGCTGCTCTCAGGGTGTGATCTCAATCGGGTCCCCCGTAATCGGTAATCGGAGGATCCTGTATACATCCTCATGGGTGATAGTCATCTCACCCGTCCTAAACCAAAATGTGCACGTGTGGCTGTCCCATCGCCGCACTAATGCCCGCATGAGCTCCACATCTCGTGGCACTCGTCTATAATATCTGAAACCCCCGAGCCCGGCTAGCTCTAAATGCTACCAGTCTGCATCTGTCACATCAGGAAGGATCGTCTCCAATAGCTCAGGGATGGCATCCCTCATATGAAGAGCCTCTCGTGCCTGCATCCACAACATCAAAAGCATAATCAGTCTCTCTTTTTTCCCAAATCTCATCTTCCAAAACCATAAAAATGAATATCTCTCAGTCGGCGTCGATTTGGTAAAATCGGCGTCGTTCATCCTAGTCAGTGCCGATTAATACCAATCGACGCCGATCCAAAAACACATCAACGCCGATTAACCCAATCGGCGCCGACTGCCTGGCCGGATGTAAACCAGGCCCTGGCCTCCCATGCACCAAAACATCACACAAAAAAAAATATAATAACAAAGGTGGGTTCAAGAATGACCACTTACCCCAGGTCGTGTCCTCCTGCGCTTCTGTCCGCTCCCAGAGGCTTCCATTGTGTTCAAATCTCAAATCTATCTCTCTCTGAATCAATCGTCACGTTGCAAATAAATCGTTTACGTTTTCCGTTCACATATTTATATGCGTCTGGATTGGTCAGCGCCGATTTTTTGGGTCGACGCCGATTGTTTTGGTTGGCGCCGATTAGTTTGATCACCGCCGATGTTTCATGTCTGTTTGCCATAGTGTTGATACTTGGCTTACTTATCTATCTGATCATTGTTGTGTGCTGAATCTTGCCTTTTGGCGCATCTTTTAGATATCCTTGTCTATTTCGGGTTTGTTCCCTTTTACGTGGGACACTCGTACCTTTTTGGCAGCTTAGAGTTACGTGGGTCTGTAGGCACTAATGTCGTCTGACTTATAGACCGTCTAGTTGTCCCTACCAATGTGTCTCTCTTTAGATGTTGGCTATTTTGCAGTTCTCCTTACACTCATGGGTCTGTAGACACTAACATCGTCTCATGAGGAGACCGGCTAGTTTTCCCTACCAATGTGAGTTCCTTAGGTTGCTGCCCTTGTGTTTATTTTTATGCGTCATCAATGATCAGATCTACTCCAGCCATCCAACTGGGGCGTCCTGCATTTTTCATCTACCTCTTTCAAACTCGGGATCATCTGTTCTATCATCCATCCCATCCCTAGTTTGAGGGGGATCACATCACCACAAATTCTTCTCTTCCTCCATCCCTTTGTTTTTGTCTCATAACCTTTCTTATCGCAAGTTACTTCACAAAAAGGGGCAAAATGTAGACACTTAAAATTGGTTACCCAATTTAGTGTCCCTTCTCATCCGTTTACTTGCCTAGGTAACCTGGGGCACGTTCACGTCACCAACTATCCCCTTGGGGTATTATCCAATTTGTGATTTAATCACTTATTCCAAATTTAATTCATCCCATCACATCTTACCCATGAGTGATTAAATATTAAATATTTAATTACGCTTCTTCCCATGCATCTTAATCACTTATTCACCCCAAATTTATTCTATCCATGTATCACATCTATCTTTAATCTTCCCTAAGCGGGATATTTTCCCATAGTCGGGATAAGTCTTATCTTTCTCGAAATCGATCATTTTTAGGCACCTCGGGAGTCTTTTCCGCGATCGGCGCCGACCCATATGGTCTGCGCCGATTTTCTAGGAGCGGCGCCGATTATAAAAGCAAGCCCAGAACTCAGTTCTAAGGACCGAAGAGAGCGAAGAGACCGAAAAAGAGATGAAAGAAAGCACTTACGCACGAATAGAGAGCGAGAAAGATTCAGGTTGCAAGAAGGAGAGATCTTTTTAGCATCAATTGTCTCAGTTAGGGCAGATCCTGTCCTAATCAATCCCTGAGAGGAGCACCGTTACTCTGCCCGTATCATATCAACATCACACACCACCGTCTATCATCTGGTGACTCTGTTCCAGTGTCTCTCCATCTTCGGCACATCCAGCAGACCACATTCATATTCCAATCCCCAAATCTCATCGCACAGTCCCTGATTGGTCATTCTACCTTCAGTCGACGCTGATCTTACCCAGTCGACGCCGATCACATCAGTCACCGCCGATTCTACCCAGTCGACGCCGATTTCCATGCAGACAGGTAAAAGGTCACAGGTAACACAAATCCAACATTATTTCCCAGTTCCCTATTTTCTGTACTTTCTGTCTACTGTTCAGTTTCTGTTTTATTACTGCAATCAGAAAATCTAGTCTTTATTTACATCTTTTATCATGTATGCTTCTTTTCTTAATTGAAAATGTGGACTGACATCCGCCAAGGAAGCTTATCGCTTCTCGGACCCGCTTCTTGGGCAATCCACTTAAATATCTTTTAACGTGGTCTTTTTCTGTCAAGCATCGGTGTTTTGCAGGTTATTCGGATCTATTGTGCGAATTGCTCGTGTGCGCCCGTCTTGTCTACATCGGCTTCCTCATCTGTCTACATCTTCATCAGGTATCGATTTCATTGGAGTTTTTCAGGGTTTTTGTGTTTAGTTTGGTACATTAACTTGGACAGGTAATAAGCACGAAATTCTTGATCTACACTGGCATTGTATCCTCAATGCTTTTTACATCCTCTCATAACTCAATCCTTGATAAATTGTCAGACCCCAAATTACTCTTACCCGGTTTTACAACAACCGTAAACTAAAACTCCTAATACAATAGGACCCACCTACATATGCTCCCTTGTAATATGGGCTTGTTCACCACGTAATTTAATGTCATGTGGTCAGTATAAAAGATAAAAGGCATCACTAGCAAATACTTCCTAAATTTTTGCAGTGCATAGATCATCAATAATGCCTCCTACTAGAAAAGCACAATTGATGGTTAAAAATTCCCTCTCTGGGTTATGTTAATACTGCTCCAATCGTCATCTTGGATGCATCAACATGCATATGAAAAGGTTTATCCCAAGATGGAAAGCATAATATGGGCATAGTAATGAGTCTATTCTTCAGTGTGTTGAAAGGGCCATCTGTTGCGCCTTTCCCCAATGGAACATACTCTTATGTTTTAGAAACTCCTCCAATGACGCGACAATCTTGGCATAGCCCTTGATGAACTTCCTACAAACATTTGTATGTCAAAGGAATCTACGCACCATGCTCTAGCTTGTAGGTTCCCCCAATCCCACAATCACGAAAACTTCGGCAAGATCCACCAATAATCCTTCTTTACATATGATATGTCCTAACAGGGTGCCAAATGGAGTAGAGAAGACACATTTCTTAATGTTGAGGGATATACTTAACTACCTACATCTCTCGAACATCAACCTGAGATTATCAAAATGGTCCTTTACTAATCCATACATCATCCAATCATCTAGGTAGACTTACAAAAACTTGTGGATGAGGTCCTAAAATGCCTGAACCACAATGCGTGAAACCACAGTGTGAGTGTTCTTCAGTTGAAATGGAATAACATTGAAAGAAAAATTTCACTAGTCTATCATGAAAGTAGTTTTCTCCTAATCCTCCTTAGAAATTATAACCTGATGATATCCTAAGAACTCATCCATGAAGGAATAGATATCTCATCTTGCGACACCTTCCAAAATATATTATTTGAATGGAGCTGGGATGGGATCAATGACACACACTGCATTTAAATCCCTGTAGTCAACACAAATCCTTAATGTTGATGACCATCAGACTTATCCACTCTGATTCCTCAATAACCTCAATGATGGCTAATGTGATCATCTTATCAATCTACTCCTTGAATTTGATGGAAATATTCAAATTCGTTCAATAAGGTCTCTTCAAAATTAGGCACGCGCTCTCCTCTAGTTTGATCCGCATCTCTCCTGGAGAGTGGTGAACTCCCTTAAGTTCTTGGTACCCGCGTGGGAATAAATCCTATAATTCATGCAACAGATCAATAATCTTTGAAACCTCCATTTTTGACTAGTAATCTCCAATAGTAGCTTCCTTGGGTTCCACCTCTAAGCCAAAGTTAACCTTCTTAGTTTTCAGGGGTTCATTGTAATCCCACACTTTTTCATCAACACTATCAATAACCTTGTGCGTACTCACCGTATGGTTAACATATAAGTTCTCTACCTCTTCACCATATATCACGTAGACCCACCTTCCTTTGTCCTTTTCGATGTAGGTGTGCTCAAGATGTACCTCTTTTGATTCTCCCTCGTCAAAAAACACCTCAAAACCAAGTTCAACCAATCATTTGAGTACTCTTTCCTCTGCCATGGCACTATCTCCCATATTCAGGAACTTAACAACCTCCAATGCCTCATTCACCAATGTCTTAGTACTCCAATAATCAAAAGTTTGAATAAGATCAATCATAAACTCCTACCAGTTTCATGTCTGACAACGCAACTATGAATGAATGTAGCATGCACGTGCACACCCTTGTATGGAAAAGTAAAGATTATGCACAAATAGTGATGGAGGCAAGGATTTTGTGCCTTCCATTGAGGCCCTCTCACATGCCTGGATGTGAAACGAGGTGGGTTCCTTCCCATAATAGTCTTGTATAGCAGTAACTGCATTACTTCAAAGAAACCTAATAGAGAACACAATCCTCACCTCACGCCACTCTAGAAGGTTATCCCGATGGGTTTCCCAACAACATGTTCTGGTCCCACGCAAAGTATATATAAGCCTAATTATCCTTTTGATCTCACATCTCCACTAGGTCTCCATTGTTCACAGGAGAACATCATGGTTTCCTTTCCTAGTGTAACTCAGTAACTACTTTCCTCTCAGACACCTAACTGAGCGCATTTTTGTTACTCTCATCATAGAACCTTTTAACTACCTTCCGAGTAACTCATATGTCATGTGCAACCAATTATCACATGACACACTAGTTATATCACTTATAGATTGAGTGTCTTCCCATTGAATAACCCCTTCTCTTGTTGGATGCACAACCTTAGGGTCTATGATAGTGCACAAATAGATTTTTTCCAAGTATTATTTTCCAAAGGGCTCAGTATAGGGCACTAAATATCCATCAGTCAGAGGAATAATAACAAATTCGTCCTTGTTCTCAAAACTTATATACCCCTTATTGAAATGTAAGTTAGAATTTTTATTATAGCACCATGGGTGCCCAAGTAATACTGGGAATTTTTCCACCTTAGCAAGCACTAATACTTTGAAGTCTCCAGTGAATTTTGCCCCTTGAATAGTTATAGCAACATACTTTAAAACACCAATGGGCATTACCTTTTTCTTGTTGGCCATATAAAAAACATTTGAATATGGATGTAATGGGGGCATTCCCATTTTATTCCATGTGTCCAAGGTGAGAATATTAACTTCTACACATATTTCAATCAGAATATTACTTAGGATCCATTCATCAACAAATGCATTCAAGGTAATATCCTTATCATAGTCAAGATTGTGAGGAGGCAGACTAGCATGCAAAACCTACCTCTCACATTTTCATCCGATGCTTGGTACTTTTCCTATCAGTCATTCTCCTAATAGAGGGATGATATTCTCTTGGAAAAACATTTTACATAATTCCCTGACTTAATCTATATCTTCGTGAGGGACTTCAGTGATTTTATTCTACTCCAACTTCCATGATTTCTCCATCATGCACTAAATCTCCCCCTAAAGAATCCTAATCACCTCCATGGTCTCTTGATAGACCTCTTTCTAGTGGGTAGGATCATGATATTTCCCATGTATCACTTCTTCCCTTGTAATAAGTGGTATCTTCTTTGGTATCTCCCTGACACGTGTAACCTCAACTCGTGTCATCACCAATACATTCTCTAACTCAAATTCACATTCCACCCACGACATCCATTATGGATCAACACATTTTATGCTCACCATCCTCATGCCCATATCCTTCTTCTAGGTTTGGATCATGTGTTCATATAACTCTGGGAACTCTTCATACTTGTGCTTCTTTCCACACCATGAGTATTACAAAAAATCATGACACTTGCACTTGTAATGTTCTGTAGATCCATCGTTATAATAGGTTCCACAAGGAAATTCAATTCTTCCACCCTTGCGATTGCCATGCCCTCTAAATCCTCCTTGAAAGTCTCTACCTCAACCTCCTCCATCTGTCCACCCTTCATAATGATGTCCCTTATCCTTATAAATGTTGGCAACATTGTCCTGAAACACCCCAGTGTCAATAGCATCATGTATCTGGTCAATCAATCTACAATCCTTCCTATCATGAGTAGTAGAAGTGCAAATCTTACAATAGAAAGATACATTATTTTTTATTGTGTAGTGTAGCATAAGACACCTACTTGCATCATGATCTCCATGGAAAATATCACAGTCTACTGATAAGGCGTGAACCGAACTTCACGGGAAACTATCCTTTGTACGACCCTCTACTTCACAATATATATACCATAACCCGATGCGAGTCTCATGAACTGAGTTCCCAGATAATTTCTCTAGCTATTTGGCCATTGCAGTAATTTGGGATTCTAGGAATGGAATAACTCTTATATCAATGCTTCCCACTAGCTCAATGCACAAGGCAGCCTCCAAGGCCTCACATAGATCTGTGAAAGTCTTTTGTGAAAGTGCCCTCCTAAACTGTGTGATCAGTATTTTAACAAACCACTAAACATGCTATGAAGGGTGAATGTCATAAGAAAAATTAGATAAGAGAGTCTTGAAACATGCATCATACTCCCACACACTCTCTGTCATTTTTTGTTAAATCTCCTTCAACATGATGATGCTTTTCTATTTAAACTTAGTTATGTGGAACTCCGTCAAAAAGGCATTACATAATGTACTATAATCCACCACCATCTGGTGTGCATCATATTTATGGTACTAGATATGTGTGTGCCCTTGCAATGTGGTTGCAAACTGACTTACTTTTTTCTTGAGGGAAATGATTCCCTTTACATGCTATAGCATCTCACACTTATGTACATGTTCTGCAGAATCCTCAATGTCAGGTTGTAATTAGGTAGGTGGAGCGACATCTCAAATAAAACTTGTTGATGGTGTTGTGGACCTTGTCTACTAGATCTAGGACCTTGATTCCCTCCAATGTTTCCTCCACCACTATACCCACTATATCTGATAGCTCTTATCCCTTCAGATCCACCTGATCCTTGTCCCATAACAAGTAATCACCCTAAATCAGTTGCGCCCTGCAAACCCACCGTTGTACTAAACTACGTACCAACATTATGTTATACCGAACCAATATCATATGTGTTTCCCACGTAACCTCTAGACATGATACTCAAACCTTGTGAACCCACACCTTGCCCAAACGATGTGCCACACAAAATACCTCTAAAAACTAGAAATGTATGTGTTGTCATAGATGTACTAAATGAAAAATTATATCTACTAGGTTTCGCTTGACTACAAATACCAATACCAACTGGATTATCAAAACTTATCTCAAGAACTAGAAAAATAAGCACAAAGTTCTGGTCACCATGAGTGTTAAGATGTGTACCTACAACTCTCCTCCTTTCTTCATTTGATGAGATCTCTCCAGAAGCCAAGGGGGTTTCTCTTCTACACTTGCAAAGATGGGGTAGCTCAGACTTATCAAGTTCCATGTCCTCCGTGTGAACCTTAAATCCTTCCCGCAACATATGCCTCCATAAATCCATCACTCCTATTCACGTTTTCTTTCCCACTCCCTCTCCTAATCTTCATTATACATGAGCCACCTCTCCTCTCTCTCTCCATTTCTGCCACAAGGTGCACCATCCTTTACCATGCCAACTTCCACGCCCCATGCCTAGTAGGAGTTTAGCCAGCCATGGGGAAGGCTTCAAAACTTAAAGTAATGATCATGATATTTATAGATAACATAAAAACATGTAAGAAAGATCCTCTGGGTTCTCACAAGAACTTGAACTCAGCAACCTCTGGAGAAGAATAATTTGAGATTGTGTACTCCAATGTGGAACTAGTCAACACACCTCTCCACCAATGATCAAAAACACGATTCAAGGTCAGATCGGCTTCCTGCAACTGCTGATATTCCTCATGGGTCCAAACATGAGGTCTATAATAGCAAATTTTCCTTGATGCATATGTTGGGAGCCATTAATATGACTCTACTGGGAAACATTAGAATAATCTCCCATAGAGTTTTTGATTAAAGTTGTCCTCCACCCATTTTCTTGCATCAAACTCAGATCCAGTATTGAACCTCTAAGAAAACTCATCCTTCGTGTTTTCAAGCCAAGTCTCAACACTATCCAAGGTAAGATGCTTCATCATCACACATCATTCTCATAATAGATTCCAAACATGTCCTGATAATGGAATAAAAATTTAGTCTTTTTTTAACCCAAAGTTCTCTTCAAACCTTAAGCACATCAACATATCACCTATCTTGACTTGAAGCTCACTCAAGGCATGCGTAGGTACCAAGACCATCCTTTATATGAGATTCATGAGAATTTTCTCCATTAAATAAAAGGTGTTTGCATAGATATAAATTACTTACATTCATTCTTACAATTTAGGTCAAGAACTAGATTTAGATTCGAGTGCACCACATATGGAAGTAAACATGATCACATTGCATCAATATCATAGATGAACCCTTAATAGTATCAATAACACAAGGTTTCAAATTCATAGACAATAAAGAAAACACATACATCAAGATCCATAACACAAATGTTCAAAACTACTCCATTATAATAATTCATCACATTACATTAGCCAAATATACATTTAAGATTCCATAGTTGGAGATAATACATCAACAAGGCCTCAATATTTTCTCTGTGATAACTTGATTACAAAGCTTACAATCACGTACTACCCTCTCTATCTCTCTCCTCCCCATTCGCACACCTATCCACACTTTTCTCTATATCTCATTCATCTCTATTTCTCTAGGAATATCCACTTTCCCTTACCTCCACCAAGTCATCATTACAAGAAAAGGGTTGAAGGAATATTTCATGATCACCTAACCACTACCTAAGAAGGTAAAAAACATGTCAAATGTCATCGATGGTCTTTCTTCCCTAACGACGATTACCCGTACATGGTAAGTGCCAACTAATTCATAACAAACTTGACTCCTTATCGTTTATGAAAATAACTACAATGATACCTAGAATATTCTTTTCTATTTGATTGCTAACACGTCTCCATAAAGCTTAAAACGTTATCCATAACTATAATTCAGGTCACCTGTTCCATTTTGTCCCTTAACGTAACTTACTGATAGTCGTGGAAAACGACTTAATCTCAAATCTATCATGCCTGGGCACCACAACCCTTCGTACCTCAGGTACTTGCTCATTTTAGGAGCTCGACAATGAGCCTCAGTACAAGTTGAAAAAGGTACATTAACAATAAAAATCCAAAATATGTGGAGAACATAAAGAAAAATTTACAAAAAAATAAATGTACAAATTTCCTTGTAATATGTACTCCATATTCATTTTTTTTAGAAGTTCCTTCCATGCATTATGAATTTTTTAGCATCCCAAGAATTCCTAAACTTTAAGAATTTGTGACTTGATACTTTAAAGAAAAGTAAAAAAAAAAACATGTTTTAGCTTTTA
>CM034146.1:209737642-209883198 GCA_019776745.2 Taxus chinensis
TGCAGAGTGGGGGCATCCTAGGCTATCATGTTCTTTTTCAATGTTCTCCTCCTTCCCCTCCTTTAGCACCATGTTTGTGCTATGCTCCAACTCTCGGTCTACCAAGACCTCGAGGATTCTTTGTCCTTCTCTCTCTGCCACCTCTGTGATCTGTTCCTTTGTAAAACTTATGGCTCCCTCCTTTTTCTTGACAACCTCCTCATCCTCGATGTCTTTGGTGTCCTCCTCATCTTGTGTGCCCTTGCATCGTGTGAGTACAAACTCCTATTTCTCATCTTCACTCTCCTCTTCCGAGTCATAGATGCTAACCACATGGGGCTCTTGGTATTTCTCTGTTTCTTCTTCTTCTCTGCCACCATCTTCTTCACTTTCATCCCCTCTTCCAACCATGTATTTTTCTAAGCTATCGGTCACCTTCGAGTTAGCTTCCTCATCCACCCTCTGCTTCTTCCTGAGAGGTGGCTCCTAATCAGGGGATTTGGCCTTATCTTCTTCCTTAGGAAATTCTTCCTTGGATACAAGTTGCCTAGGTGCCTCTACCTCTGGCATCTTTTCCTTCATAGGAGACTTCTTTCTCCACATGTAAGTGCTTGGCTTGGTGCTTGTGGCTGGCATGTTCACTGTCTGAGTATTCGGCACACTTGGTGCTTCTCCATCTCTTCCTCTCTTCTTTGACACGGGCCCCTTCTTGCCCAAGGGATCTTCAGGTATGGTGACTTCACTCTCCAGATATGCACCATTCTCAAACTTCATCCTTATGCACAAGTACACACACACCATTGATCCTCTAGTGATGGGTAACGTTATCGGCCTTGTCATTTGAATCTTGTGTGACATGTACTTCTCCATGTATGCACGCTTGTTGTCGGGGTAATTCAACTTCTTTCTCATCTCCCTGTGTTCCCGGTCTAACCTACCCAGTTCCAGCCTTATCTTATTTGACTCTTTAAACTTGTTCAACCCCACTTGGAAGTATTGAACAGTAAATGTGAAGAGGAGCGTGCACCAAGGGAGTTGTTTGGGGATCCTCCACTCTGCCCCAAATGCATTCTTGAGGCACGTGTACCATTTTTCTAGCTGTGCCTTGTGGGGTGCTATCATTATATGACAAGAATATTTTTTGAACCTCTTCACGGTTGAAGGATCCTCAGCTGGGTACTCCCACATGAACTTGTCTAGCATGTCGGGCACTTCAATCTCCATGAATAAAATGGTGAGAAATATGTTTCCAAAGAGGATCATGTCCCCTTCCTTCGTACAAATGACAATTTACTCAGTGATGTACATGGATAGGTTGTATATAGTTCCCTCTACAATCTTCCTATAGACATGTAGCCAAGGTTTGTTGACCCATGTCCACCTTTCCTGAACATTTAGCTTAGTCACCTGATGCACGACAATTTTCATTACGGGGTCCTTGATGTCTAAAATTTCATAATACTGTAACCCTTTGTTACAGGAATACTCAGTGATAGTTTCTTGAATGGCCTCCTTGTCGCCAAGGTCATATTCTAGGCTATCTCCCTCACATATGAGGCCTATAAATTGTGAAATCAACTGGGGAGTTACGCGCATCTTGCGCCTAGCAAAGTGGAAGTAATATTCATGCACCCGTGACATCAACCACTGGTATAGGTGTTTAGGCTTTCCAAAATAAGGCAACTCATAGAGTTGTAATAGCCATGCCTTCTCCATTTTAACCTTCACGTCATTGTCATATATAGGCAAACCCTTAGGTGTTTGTTTGTTGGTGGGGCATACCAATTCCAATGCCATTTCCTTTTTTATTATGTTCATGTAGTGATTATAGTCACTAATAGGTACACTTCTCAAGTGGGATTCCCATTCCTTCCCCATCATCACCCCATCTAGGTATTACATCTATGAATACCATTCTTCATTTGTGTCTACCACGAGTTCTAGATGTTTAGCCTTGTCTTTTCCCTTTCCTTTCTTAGGTGCCACGGTCAGGGTATTTTTATCACTCTAATTCTCTCCTTGTTACTCTGTTTTACTTCCTTCAATCCTCCGATCTTAAATTCGTGATATAACTCTTCTAAACCCGTGCCCTAGTTTTTTGAACCCTAACTGGGATAAAATATTTACAAGACAACACCTCTTCAACTCTTTCCATGCCCATGTAACCCCTTCCTTCTGGTTCGCAATCTCAACTGGATGCTTCAATCTCATAGATCTTCCTTCACTCGATCAAATATGAAAGGCCTAGTTTGTCTAACTCGCTTATATCTCCAACTCTTCTATTTCACAAAGTAAAAATGAGAGTGCCCCAACCCTCTACTTAGAGTTTTTCTCTTTTCTGATCATTAAATGTTACTTCAACTACCACCGTACTTTGCTCATTTAATGTGGATTTTTAAACAAATCCCATCTTCAGTGCCTTCACTTACATGCCCAACTTGTGAGAAAAATCCTCCAACCTTCTATCTCGCAACAAATCTAACCTAACAGGAGACTCTTGTGTGCACGTAAGCCACGCCGAAGGCACTTCTTCTATCCTGATCCTTGCTCTCACCTACCTCATGTTTCTTTCAAATGTTGTTTCTCCTCCTCAGTATGTGGGATCTACAAGTAGCTTTTACCTTGGCACCAACCATTCTTCCATCTTCCTTTTTATATACCTCTCTCAACCTGGCTACTCAATAATGCTTTTCAACACAACTTCCTTGGTACTTTGATCATGTGATTCTTCATCTTTCTCCACCCCACACTTAAAGTGATACGTGGTCCTCTGCACACTCATAGATGATCCAAAAATAGCAATAAGGTTACTGGCACCCAAGGTGTAAAACAAAACAACAATGTGAAATGGAAACACAAGAAAGGGAAAAAGCATAAAGGAAACTTCTAAACTAACTGGAAATTTTGTCTTATCTACAAACACCAAGAAGACTTATTTATAGTAGGGATTCAGCCTACTACCATTGAAGTGTTCAGGAAACTTCATCCCATCTAGCACTTGTAATTGGCATGCACTTGAATTAAGGATGTATGAGATTGTGTAAGGAACCAACCAATGGAATTTCAACTTCCTAGGATGGCGCAAAAACTTAGAATCATATAATAACACCATCTTCTCAACCTCAAACTTCTTGTTTCTAATATGGCGATCATGCCAAGCCTTTTGCTTTTCCTTTTCTATTGTTTTGCTCCATCGAGCAAGTGATCGTCTCTCATCCAGTTTCATTAGCTTCTCAATTTTTTTTACCAATGATTTTTCATTGGCTAATCCTCCTGTACACGCTATTCGTAGAGAAGGAAACATAAATTCAACCGTCAAAACAGCTTCGGCACCAAACACCAATTGAAAATGTGTGGCTTTGTTTAGTCTTTTATACGTTGTCCTATAAGCCCATAATACTTCTGATACTTTGACATCCCAATCAAGTCTTCTGACATCACAAATCTTGGTCAAGGTATGACTTAGTTTTTTTTTTAATGCTTCTGCGGTTCCATTTACTTGTGGGTGATAGGGCGTAGTCTTGTGATGAGCCACCATGAACTCAGATATTAGGATCCTCATGGTCTCATTCAAGAAATGTGTACCCCTATCACTGGTCAGACTCTAAGGGCATCTATTCCTCATGATAATGTTTTCCCCTAAGAACCTTGTTGCTATTGTTTCCGTGCAATCTTTAGTTGGGGCTGCCTCTTTCCACCTTGTGAGATAATATGTGTAAGTGATGACATAACATGACCCAGTCCTCCGCACTGCCAGTGTAATAGGTCGTACAAAGTCTATCGCCCACTTTTCAAAAGGTTTTGTGCTAGGAATAGGGTGTAAAGGCATTTCATCTCTCTTTCCTGGTTTTCCAATGCACTGACAATGGTCACACACTTTACAATAATCTCTGTAATCCTTATACAAGGTTTCCCACCAAAACCCTGCCATTAATATCTTGTACATGCTGGCATCACCTGCATAATGCCCACCCACAATTCCTCTGTATGCTTCCTCCATGATGGCCAAACGTTCATATTCTAAGACACACTTGCGTAAAACTTCATCATGTCCCAACATGTATAAGTCTCCACTGATTAACATGTATGGTGTGGCATGATTAACATGTTCACCTAGTAACTCCAACAACCTATCTTCTATCCTAGCACTATACCCCATGGTAAGGTGCTTGATACCCTGTAAGTCCTTATCAACCAATGGGTTGGTACTCTGATATTCAAAGATTTGAATAAGGTCAGCCGCGAGCTCTTACCAATTCCTTGTCTAGCGGTGTGTTTCCGAATGAATGTACCATGCATCTGCACAACCCTGTAGAGTAGAATACAACTTTTGCACCCAAAGGGATGGTGGAAAAGCTTCCGCGCCTTCTCTCCAGGCTCATTCACACTCCTGGATATGGAAAGAGGTGAGTTCCTTCCCATGTTAGTCCTTGATGATGGTGGGTACATTTCTCCTAGAAAATATGATAGAGAGGGAAATTCTTACCTCGTGCGACTCTAAAAGGCTCTCCTAATGTGTGGCCTGCCACTAAGCTAATGTGCCAAGAAAGACATAACTTAACATCTCCCTCCATTTCTTCTCATCCTTCCACTGAGCTTCTACCCCCTGTAAAAATATCTCAAGGAAGGCTCCTCTTGAATACTTGGGTAGTTCTTTTCCTCTAAGGCACCTAACCGTGCGCACCTTTGTTACCTTTGTCACCAACCCTCTCAAATACCGTACTCATTAATTCATAAGTTCCATGCACCCAATTTTCACATGCCAGACTAGTGTTATCACTAACTGACTGAGCATCTTCAAACATGGATAACCCCGTTAGTAGGGTGTATCATCTTAGCGTCTCTGATTGAGCACACATAAATCTTGTCTATAACTTCTTCTCCCAACGGTTCAATATAGGGTATCGACTTTCCATCAACAAGAGGTATAATGATCCTGTTCCTCTTTGTTCTCGAAGCTGATGTACCCTTTGTTGAACCAAAGGTTGTGCATTGTTTTTTATAACACCAAGGGATGCCCAAGTAGTGCTAGGAAATTGTCTTCCTCAGCGAGTGCCAAGACTTCGAAGTTCACCAGTAATCTTGGCTCCCTGGATAGTAATAGCCGCATCCTTCAAGACACTGATGGGCATTTCTTTAGTTCTTGTTTGCCATATATAGTACATTCGAAGATGGTTATAATGCAGGTATTCCCATCTGATGCCATGCATCCAAAGTTAGAACATTAACCTCCGCGCCTCTGTCAATGAGGATATTTCTAAGGATCCATCCATCTACAATTGCATTCAACATAATCTCCTTGTCATAGTTTAGGCTATGGGGGGGGAGGTTCACATGTGCAAGACCTGTCTCTCTACGCTCTTCTCCAACGTGCGCAATACCTTCTCTCTCAACCAGGATCCTAGCAAGGGGATGATATTCTCCTTCCTTAGCATTTTACACACCTCCTTGACCTCATCCAGGTCATCCTTTTGCACCTCAACTTTCCTTCCCTTTTCCTCCCTCGTAGATTGCTCCTTTACTCACTGGATCTCCCCTTGTAAGCTTTGAATAACATCCATGGTGTCCTGATATATCTCGTTTTGATGCGACGGGGTTTGGATACTTTCCATAAATAACCTCCTCCCTTGAAACTAGGGTCTTCTATGTCTTGGTACCTCTCTTTCACACATGTAGATTTTTCCCTTGTTGTTACCAAGACATGATCCAAACCTTCATCCCGTGTTACCCGGGGAATCCACTATATGTCTACCTTCTTAATACTAACCATTGCAGTTCCCTTGTCCTTCTTGTGCTGTATGATTCATGTGCTCAAGTAATTCTGACGCACTCCTCATACTTATGCTTATTTCCACACCATGAGTAGTGTTATCAGGTCCGAGGCACTCACATTTTTGATGTTCTATAGATCCACAATTGAAACATGTTCTGCATGTGGGAAATCACTCCTTCCTCCTCCACGGTTACCTCGGCCATGGAATCCTCCTCAAAAACCTCTTCCATGCACACCTCCATCTAAGTGCACTCCTCATAATAGTGATCATTATCCTTAGAACCACTTGCAACGCTAGTTTGGCGCACCCCATGATCAATGGCCTCATGGATCTTATCAGTGAGCCTATAGTCCTTAGTGTCATGGGTTGTAGAGGTGCATATTTTACAGTAACAAGATACATTCTTCTTGATCACGCAGTTGTAGCAAGGGACATCTACTTGCATCATGGTCCCCATGACAAATTTCACAATCCACTGTCAAAGTGCTTACCATCCTCCAGGGGTAATTATCCTTAACATGCCCCTCTATTTCACAATCTGTGCACCACAAACCACTATGGGTCTCATGGGCTGATGTTCACAGATAATTTTTCCAACTATTTTTCCATAACAGATAATCTGAGCCTCCAAAGATCGGGCTAATGCCAATATCAATACTACCAATAGCCTCAGCACGTAAGGCAGCTTCCAATGCTTTGCATGGGTCTGTAAAAGTTTTATGAGACAAGGCCCTTCTAAAAGGGGTGATCAATCCTCCAAGAAATCACTGTGCATGCTGAGAAGGATGGATATCATATGATAATTTAGATAAGAGATTTTTAAAGCATGCATCATACTCCTTGCACACTCTTTACCATTCCTTGTTGAATATCCTTCAAAGTGTTAATGCTCTGTCTGCTCGAACTTAGGGACATGGAACTCTACCAAGAATGCATTCTTTAAGGGAGTATAGTCCACCACCATTTGATGAGGGTCATACTTCCTATACCAGTTATGGGCGCGCCTTTGCAATGTGGTCATACAAACTGACTAGCCTTTCATGTTCTGGGGTTGTGACACCCTTCACACACCATAGCAATTCACACTTGTGAACATGTTCTGCATGCATCCTCAATGCCCCTATAATATAGAAAATGCAGATACATTTCAAAGAATACTTGAGGTGGTGGCTGGGGTCCTTGTCCTCCCGAGCCTGATCCTTTGTTCCCTCATGTGTTTCCTCCACTACCTGATCCACCAGGTCCACTGAGTCTTGTGCCTCCAGAGCCACCAGATCCACCAGAACCACTGGGTTCAATAGGGCCTTTAGGAGCTATGCCAAGTGCCCCAACAGTCCCACTGAACTGTGCACCGATGGTATGTGATAGCATCCCACTACCACTACTTTGTCCCGTACCACTCCCTGATGGGAAACCGAAATCTTGTACACTTGCCCCTTGTCCAAAGATTCTACCAAATACTGGAATATGTGCAGCTGTAGAAGAAGGAACCAAAAAATTATACCTCCTAGGCGTAGATCTGTCTCTTCCATTGATATCAACTGGGTCAATAACACTTCTTCCTAGATTGGGAAAACCATGTGCTAGTGCTTTGTCACTGGGTGGATTCAAATATGTGCCAACGACTCTCCTTTCTCCATGTGACAAACTCTCACTAGAATCCGAAGGGGTCTCCCTCACGTGCTTACCAAGATGGGGTATCATAGATTGCTTAGGTTCCACGTCCTCCACGTGAACCTCAACTCCTTCCCGTAATGCCTATCTCCATAGATCCATGACACTAGCAACCTCATGTCATCTAGAAAACTCCCTTTCACATGCTTCACTATACTTGAGCCAACTTTCTTCCCTCTCCTTTTCTGTCATGATATTTTCCATCTTCCTCCACCCAAGCTCCCTTACCTAGCACTCAGAAGGGTTTAGCTGGCCATTGGGAAAATCTTTAAACTCATGGTAACCATCAATATCTTCATAGCTAGAGGAATATCACGTAGAAACATTCCTCTAGGTTCTCGTAGAAATTCAAACTCAGCAACCTCCAGACAAGAATACGTGGAAATGTCATATTCTAGAGTGTAACTAGTCAGTACTCCTCTCCACCAATGATCTACAGCATGAGTTCCACGTCTGATCTGCATCCTGTAACCTTTGGTAGTCTTCTTTGGCCCATACATGCAATCCATAATGCTAACTTGATCTAGACAAATAGGCTAAAATAAATTCATATAGTTCTATTGGGAAGTAACAAAATAAGGTCTCATACAGATCATGGGAGAGGTTCTCTTCTACCCATATACGTGTATTAAACTCAGTTCCAGTGTTTTATCTCTAAGAAAATTCATCCTCCATGCTTTTGAACCATGACTCAATTTTTTCCAATGTCAACTGCTCAGTCATTCCTCATTACACAGGTCATGATGTATGTTATATCCCACTAAAAATTTGAAAAGAGATCCCAGAAACGACACCAAGATGTAGTCATTTTTACCCCCATTATAAAAGGAAGGAATCCCATGCACACCAGCCTCTCACCTAGTAGAAGCTGAGTTCTCACCTGAGGCACACACGGGTATCGAGTCTCTCTTTTATGTGAGTGTAGCAAGAAGCATCATCTATTATTCGTGTAAGATTTTTCAACAAGGAAGTTAAGACAAACAAGAACCATAGGGCTCAAAATGGCCTTTAGATCCTTATAGTCACTTTAGACCGAGTACTTTAACAGAATCCAGAACATGCATTATGACAGAAAGAATTATACAAGCATTCATACATAGCATGAAAGGAAAGAGAACTCATATGAGAGAAATGAGCATTAAAACTATTGATATCCAGGTGTTTATATAACAGGTAACCTCATTATATTCATTGATTCATTACAAAGAGTCACAGAGAGCAGACTACAGTCATGCATATCATTGGATGTACGTAACTAAGCTATAGAAAAAGAAAAATTACAATCCCATGCTTAGTGCATTATTTCCTAAATACAAATATCCCCTTGCAGTAATTCTGCAGAGCTCCACTCACTCTCTAACCCGCTATACCTCGTACTTCTAGATATTTTCTCCTATGCTTCCAACTCACCTTCAAGCACCCTCAGATCTAGCGCCAAGTGTCAAATGTGGTCGTTTATGTGAGCATGCTCCTCTAGGCCGTAGCTTTCCACTCCATCTCATTATGATATTCTTGAAGATTCCATCTGGGGCATGATCTTTCTTGGGCCATCCTATCGCCAAGTTGGTATCTTATCCATGCACAACCGATCACGCTTTTCATGTGTTCTACCTTGGGTTCCCAAATAGACTGAATCCCGAGCCTCCTTTTACACGTCGCGCGAGCTATGTGCTTCCTTAACTCTTTCTATCATGCACTTTTGCCTTGCTCGCCTTTTCATAACTAGGACCCTACGTGTCCATGCGCCTTCATACTTGGTTAATATTATAGGGGTCCAACATATTCTCTTGGCACAACAAAGGAATTTTTATTTTTTCAACTTCACTGGTAGTAACGCTATTTCTCTTAATTCACAACATGATATTGCAGTGACAACCTTATAAACTATCACTTTCTTCACTTGGGAGAATCATACTACCCCAACTGATCATATTCAAGACATTGTTAATGTTTCTGTGGTTCATCAATTTATTGAATAGGATGTAGTTGTTAAGCAGATAGCTTCTTCATTCAAGGGAAAATATCTTCAATGGTTCAGAAGTATGGGATCACGGACATATACTAATTGGGATGATATTTGAACAACCCTTTATAGTCAATTTAGGGAAAAGGAAGATAACACATCCTTGCTAGAATAACTGAAAGCTATAAAGAGGCCTCCCAATGAGCTCATGGAAGATCTCAGTTTTAGATTTTAGAAGACGTGGGACAAAATTCCAGCCCTCGTAAGACTAACTCAAGATGGCTATTTTCTTTACTTTTAAAGAGCATTAAACTTTGATATTTCTTTCATGATTCATTATACGGGGGGAAACATTTCCTGGTGCCTATGCAATAGCTATTAGATATGAGAATTGTCTAATAAAAACTGGTAAACTAGCTCCTAAACCACCCATGCCCTTGTATCATGAATTTCCTCAAGCTACTCAACCCTTTATTGCTCCTATTCTTGAGAAGAATTCCCAACCCACAACCTCCACATATTATTCTCCCACAAATCAAAAGGAGGATGAAGAGATGAAGGATTTAATTATAAATATAAAAAATAAAGTCAAATACATGGAAAAACAACAAGCCCAAACTTATATAAATTAGCCTTACCAGGGGAAATCTGCAAAATGATTATTTAACAAAGGATATAAACCATATAGGAACCAACAACCTAATCAGAGATATGGACAAAATAAATACAATAATATGTGGAAGGGTCAAAACACACCTTTTCTTCTAGCAACAAGTGTTCCCCCTAGTCATTTCCTATTACTAGCTCAAGTCAAGCATTGGTTCCGATGTAAAATAATGTAATACAAGAAACAAAATGGTGTTTCCTATCCATCCAGCCACATAATCCACTTATTTTTGCAAATGGATTACATGTTCAAGCCTCCATGGTTCAAAATTATTCTAATCAACATGAACCATTGATATAAGTAGCCAATCCTAATGTTGAAGGATTCTAGTAGGTAAACCCGGACATCAATCTCATTTTCTTTGGGGATGATGACTTCTATGTACTAAATCTTGCAATGTGCAGTTCTAAAAAACCTCAAACTAATTTTGTTGATAATAAAAGTTCTATTAAAAGGATGTTGGATTCTCAAAATTCATCTTATTCTAAGGAAGTTTCTTCCCAACTGAAGATTCCTATCTCAATATTGCAGCAACCAAGGAAGGATAATCTTGTACAAAAATGTAGAAATACATGGGCCTTCCTTTCAATGTTGTTAAGAAGATGAAGAAGACAAATGCTAATGTGACAATGTGGTATTGTTTAGCTATTCCATCACAAAGGGACCTCCTATGTGAAGCTCTCAAAAAGCAAAGCTAACCTAGTGGTTGAGAAGACTCATGTTGTTGTTGACTTGTGCCAAAATAAGGAGGAATAGGTAAGTAAAGTTATAAAGACCCCACCCTTTTATATGTTATTAATTGTGGGAAAACATCTAGTTCATAATTGTATGATTGATTCAGTGGCTATTACTTCTGTAATTCCCAAAAATACTGTTGATATATTAGGTATTAATTACATCCCCATTTCTAAAGGTTTTTTAAAACTTGATGGCTCAATCATTGGTGCCCTACGAGTGATAAAATATCTTGAGTTAACCCTACATACTTTCCCAATTCTCACTATAATTCATGACATATTAGTAATTGACTTGCCTCACATGTTTATAATTTTCTTATTAAGAGATTTCATGGCCAGAGTAGGTGGCCACTTTTCTTCAAATTGGACTCATATGCTCCTGAAAACTAGGCATGGTACAAGATTTACTATACAAGATGAACCTATATTTTACTATCATATTGAGTCTTATAATCCCACCCCTCCCCAATCAAATTACCTAATACAAGAAGAACATAACAAAGATTCAATTTCAAAAGATAAACCCACTCATCCTTTTATTCGTGATCTTACATTAGATGAATAAGTCATAGAATTCTATGATTTTGATCCTTATGACACAATTTTGGAAACTAGACTTGGAACCTACTACATTCTTTCTGAGATATCTTCTCTACCTGCGCCACTTAAGCAAGAAAATAATAGTCCTTCTATACTGTGGAAAATTTTCTTTGATGGTTCTATAAGTATAAATGGATCTTGGGAAGGTGTTGTACAATCTCTCTAATTAGTGATAAGATCTTATTTTATCATATATTGTAGTTTATATGCTCTAACAACGTAGCAGAGTATGAGGCATTTGTGCATGGTCCGCTAATTATTGAAAAGAGGAAAATGAAGGCATTGGAGATTTTTGGAGAAACTGAATTGATCATCCACTAGGATAGAGGGAACTGTGCCACAAAGAATAAGCTTTTAAATGCTTCTAAACAAATATATTGGGATCCTCTAGATATTTTTGATTCTCTTAACCTGTAAGTGGTGCCTAGGAAATTGAACAAAGAAGCTGAGAAGATGGAATACCTTGGTTCAAAATTATCTTATGCTGAGGATCTTGTTAAAGGAAATGTGAAACACATAAAGGTAGTAGTCAAAACATCTATTCCAGATAACAAAACTAGATGGAAAGTATTTTACAGTGATGAAAAATTGTGCAATTCATCAAAAAAAGAGTTTAATTTTCTTCAAGAATGCAATTTGATTTGCATGACACCTATGATCAATTTATTTAGCTGAAAATAAACAAACTTCCAAAAGGATTGATCACTTTAAATCATATTTTTCAGTCTTGATGATGAATTCATAGGAAAAGAGAAGAACATATTAACAAGGAAAAAAGACTGTCAACCAATCACAATTACACAAAGAAAGGAACTTTGGGTTGGAAAGGTATGTGATTAGAATGAGAAACATGCTTTTTTATCCTTTTGTCAAAAATTGAGGGATGTATTTTCATGTGATTATGAAGATCTAAAAGTGTTTAATCGAGACATTATCCAACATTCCATTGATATTGATCCTAATGGAAAGCTAATTAGACAAAAGCAAAGGCCGGTTAATTACAAGATAGATCCCCTCATGAGGAAAGAGTTGTCCAAAATCATTGAGGAAATATATTTTTTCCTATAAAATACTCTACATAGGTCGAAAATCTTGTTCCGGTGAGGAAGAAGAATTGAGAAATCATACTTTGTGTTGATTTCAGATATTTGAAGAAATCATCCCGAAAGGATCACTCTCCTCTACCTTCTATGGAGAAAAATTTACAAATGGTAGAAGGAGGTGAGAGGTTTTCTATGTTTGATGGACACTCATGTTTCAATCAGATCAAGATTAGGGAGGATGATCAATATAAAACTTCTTTTACAACAAAATGGGAAATGTATGCATATTAGAAAATTCCATTTATTTTTTCAAATGTAGGTGCCACATTCCAAAGAGAAATAGACATTTCCTTCAAAGGATATATTAATAAATTCATCCACGTTTATCTTGATGACATTACCATTTTCTCAAATCAGAGTGAAGATCATATTAACCATCTTGAGAAGGTATTTGAGAGATACAGGGAACATGGGGAGTCTCTTAATCCTAAAAATTGTAACTTTGCAGTCCCTAAGGGTACAATTTTTGGTCATATTGTTTCAAATGATGGCATTTCCATTGATTCTAAAAGAATCTCAACCATCTTGTCATGAAAGCCTTGTAGTCACTCCTTGGAAAAATTAACTTTGTTAGGCAATTCATTCCTAATTTTGTAGGATTGATCAGACATATTACTCTTATGCTCAAGAAAGTTTCATTTTTCAAATGGACAGTCGAAGGAAAAAAGAGTTTCACCAAGATCAAAAAATAGATTTCTCAAGGTCCTACACTTATCAACCTTGACTATGCCAAGGATGTCATACTATATGTATATGGAGCTGAATTTAGCATTGTTGTTGTTTTGAATCAATAAAATGATCAAGGAATTGAACATGCAGTGGCATTCTTAAGTCATACACTTAAGGGATATGTATTGAAGTATAATAACATTGAAAACTAGGTCTTTTCCATTATGAGGGCTCTATAGAAATTCAAGAGTATGATTTCTACTAATTATATCAAAATTATAGTCTCGCATTCAATTGTAAGATAATTCATCATGGGAGAAGAAATATGTGAGAATTTTTTTGGATGGGTGACAAAAATAATGGAATATGATGTGACTATTGTGGCTTAAAAAACTGGTAAGAGGTAGATTACTTTGTGAGTAGCTAGCTTTGGATGCTCAAGATAGCTAAGAGACCTCCTTAATGAATGAAGAGATTCTATATAACAAAGAATTTCAGTAGGATGAAGGAGATGCAATCAATGATCACATCTGGATTTTTAATAAGACTAGATTCTTATCTACTAGTACATACAATCTTGGCGTAAAAAAGATAAAAATAGGACATCTAAGGTTACCATCTATTCCTTATGCACTAATTAATGTAATTTTTTTAAAAAGAAACATTGATGGAGTTTTTATCAGGTTCATTGAAGGTGAGCATTGTGACAAGGTTTTGACTGAGTTCCATGATATTTTCTCAGGAAGATATTTTTCTGCTAAGGCTACTGCAATGAAATTCTTAAAAGTAGGTTACTTTTGGCCCATATTGTTTTTTGATGCACATAAATGGGTTAGAAAATGTAGAGTACGTTCCTTTTTCACTAGTAAGAAGAGGTTATTTTCCCTTCCACTTCATCCAATTCAATAAGATCATCCATTTTCCCAATGGGTTCTTGATTTCATTGGCATGATTAATCCTCTATCCAGTTCTAGTCAAAAATGTGTGTTAACATCAGCAGATTAGTTTAGCCGATGGACGAAAGTTGTGACATTGAAGGAAGATAATGAATCATTCATCCTTAACTTTTTTGAGAACATTGTGACAAGGTTTGGTATTCCACAAACTATCATCTTTGATAATGAAAAATATTTCCTAGGATCTAAGATTTATTATTGGGATCTTGGACTTAGGATTTATCTTACGAATTATTCTGATTACTACCCCAAGATAATGGATTGGTAGAGTCTACTAAAAAGAACCTGATTAGGATCATGAAGATAAAATTGGACATCAATCAAAGGAAGTGACATATGGAGGTGAGAAATTCTCTCTGCAGGGATATGATCATAATGAAGAAGCCGATTGGTACTTCCCCTTACAATATTTTCTATGGAAAATAAGTCAAGATTCCTTTGTCACTTGAGTTTCCTTCACTAGAATTGGCTCAATAAATATAATTTGAAGGGGTGGATGAAAGAGAAATCCAAATGAAATAACTGGTTGAGCTTGAGGAGTTACGAAAGTATTCCATGATCAAGATGGAACAACATCAAAAATCAGCTAAAAAGTGGTTTGACTGGAAGGCTAGAGATCAGACATTCAAGGTTAGAGATCTATTTTTAAAATGGGATGTAGAAAGAGATAAACCAAGAAGACATTCCAAATTTGATGCAATCTAGAGTGGGCCATATCTAATTTTTTCTTGAAAAGAAGCTAACTCTTTTGAGTTATCAAACCTTGATGGAGATGCATTACAAATCCTACTCAATGGGATTTACCTCAATTAGTCTCATTAGGTTTTCTTATTGCATATTCTACATATTAGTTTAGTTTTCAATTCCTCTAAGTACTTTCAACACTTCATCTTGTTGGTAGAGTAGTTTTCATTTCCCTAAGTTCTTTGCATATCTTTGTTGATTTTGGATGGTCTCATTTTACATTGTTCATGATGGTTTTTGGAGAAAGTGTAGAGAAGAGTAGTTCAAGGTGTTAAGGATTAATTGGAATACTTCATAGGGAAAAATGAAGAGCAACTAAATCATATTTTGGGGAAGTTCTCAGAGTTCATTCATTTAACCCGAATAGATCATTTAAAATAATTGAGATCAATATGGCATGCATTCAAGTTTGGGGATGTTGCTACTTAGTATCTTTATGGTTTTCATGAAAACAAGGTGAAAATATTAAGTTAAAATAACTCTTGACTCTCATTGAATATAATTCAGAATTTTTTTATAATGGGATTAATTATTTCAAGTTTTGGATCATCTTCAAGTCCAAGCAATGCTTCATTTGGATCAGGGGTGAGATTAAACTTTACATCAGTTTCTTGTTTTCAAGTTGAATCCATGCCCAATGGATGCCTCAAGGACATTGATATCTTAAATCTTACAAGAAGATTACCCCATGAGTCATCAAACTATTGTCTAATATTTCCAACCTACAAATTAGAAAACTTAAAATTATGGACTAGGGAAATTTCATGGGATCATGGTGAAGAAAATGGTGAAAACAGGTATTTTTATACTTTTGGGGCACTTGGAATTATTTTAAGGAATTTATCTTTTCCTCTACAATCTTAAAAAAAATGTCCAAAAAGTTAGAGTATAATGAATAAAATGGAAAGAATAATATTTTCTAGGCCATCGCGGAAATTCGGGTCTAGGAAGAAACTGAAGAACAATTTCCATAGTTAAAGGAGTTCTAAAGACTTGGGTTTCACCTGCGGGCCAAAGGGTTCAAGAATGTGGAAAATAATGCATTGGGAGGAATGACAGAACTAATTATTTTCAGAGAACTAGTTCCCATAATGGGTTTGTAGGCCACAATACATAAAGGTTGAAAGTAGAGTGTGCTACGAGTAGGTGAGATGCGTTTGGAATGATAAGTGGAGGAATGGGGTGAGGTTTGAATGATTTCATCAAGAAGTTGGTTCCCCACAGATCCCTTTCACCTAATGAATTAAAGGAAGAGTTTTAAATAATTTTGAAGTAGGATTGTAGCGCAGAAGATCGGGGAGTTCAAGGAAGCGAGGCCTAGGTGGAATGGTTCCTGAGTTCCACCTGAGGGTTGATAGGCCGAAACACATGGAACCCAATGAGTCACAGAAAATGTGAAAGAAAATGGAACACTAAAAAATTCTTCCTAGTTCTTCTATTTCCATGAAAATCAAAAATATCCACACTAAGGGGGGAAAAGGTAAATTGAATAGTTAAATGTGGACTAGGATAATACATTGGGAAGCTTTGTTCCTCCTATGCACCTAGAAACCCACATGAATGTATCTCCCTCTCCAGTTGTCCTTTTTCTAGAAAATTTATATCACTGGAAATGTCTCTTCATCCTCTACACCATGGAAATATAAAATATTGCGTTAGGTGAGAGTAGGTGAGTAAACAAGGGGAAATACACTCCACCATTTAAATGAAAATTTTTAGGTAGTTGAAAAACTAAATTTAATGAGGTATGGTGCCATTTCTGTCTCTTGCAAGCAATGTACAATGGGGAAATGGTATTGCAAGGTTACCCATGCTCTTTCAAGAAATTAAATGCACTTTATCAGTAGGTGAAGGAAGAATTTATAGTTTCCCTATTCTTTATCTTCCCCATTTTCTATATATTGTAAAGTGATGCTCATTTGAAAGGTTGGATACTTTGCAAATGCAAATGCATCATTAATAGTGTTGCACAAGTATTATTGAGTTGTAGGGCTTGGATTGTAATCTTGTAATGAATTTACAAATTCTACCTCCATTGTAATGATTTGTGCATCATCTTGAAGAAATTAAATTACTTGTTTTGTTTCTCTATTCTTGCTTAGTTGGTAATTTATTTCATTTTCTCTCCTCTTCATTCACTTTCAGGCATGATGTGTATGTTTCTTTATATTATGCGGTATATTTATATTTTTCATTGCATGAAAATGGAATTTTAGATGTTTCCTTGGACTATCGATATTATTTCTTCCTGCTCCATCATTGTTTTGTTCTATTTTCTCTCTTTTAAAATTGTATTTCCCCTTCTTTTTGGTGTTATCACCTCTTGCAGTTTAGAATTTTCAATTTTATGCAACTTCATATCTCTCGGGTCTCTTGGAATCATAGATTAGTATTAGGTAGATGCATTTTCCTTCCTAGGAGTAGTTTATTAGTAGGAATAAGAAGTAGACGACGACCTTCTCTCAAGTTCTATCTCAATTTGAAAGTCCCAAACCATGGAGACAGTCCCATATTGCCACAAAATCCTGGGTTGTCTATGACTCAGGGTAGGTTGTAATTTTGAGCTCCAACATCAACCCTTGTTAACATAACATTAACATCTCCACACATGAAAATAGGATAAATTTCATAGAATCAGGTTTTTGGTGAATGTCTAGCATTGCAGGTAATCTAGGCTTGTGTAACCGTTAATAGTTAAAATTTTCAAAGAAATATTACATCTTCTAGAGATGTGTGGAATCTACCTTTATAATTTTTGAACAATTGGTCTACACTCGTAAGGATATGGGCTTGTTTATTATATAGTGGAAGATGCCATAGATGAGTGTAGTCTCTATTTACCCCAAACTTCTTTTCAAACCCTAAGCATGCAAGCATATCACCCAGAATGACTGGGAGCTCACCCAAGGCATGCGCAAGTGCCGAGCTCCTCCTTTACATTGTCCTCATAAGAATTTTATACATTAACAAAAAGGTGTTTATACGGATAGAAATTAGTTACATTCATTCTTACAATTCAGATCAAGACCTAGATCTAGGTTCAGGCGCACCACATATGGAAGTAAACATGATCACATTAAAAAAATACCATGAATGAACCCTAGACAATATTAAGAACATAAGGGTTCGAATTCATATCCAATAAAGAAAACACATACATCAAGATGCATAACACAAATGTTCATAAACATTGTATTATATTAATTCATCACATTACAGTAGCCAAATATACATTTAAGATTCCATGAATAGAGATAATACAATAGGGCCTCAGTATGTTCTCTGTGATAGCTTCATTACAGATCATACAATCACGTACTACCCTCTCTATCTCTCTCCTCCCCATTCAAACACCTATCCACTCTTTTCTCTATATCTCCTTCATCTCTATTTCTCTATATATATCCACTTTCCCTTACTTCCACTAAGTCATCATTACAAGAAAAGGCCTGAAGGAATCTTTCATGATCGCCTAACCACTACCCAAGAACATGCCAAATGTCATCATGTGTTTCCCTAACCGATTACCCTTAGCATGCAAGTGCCAACTACTTCATAACAAAATTGGCTCCTTATCATGTTATGATAACCACAATGATGCCCTGAAATATGGTTTTCTTGAGCTACAAGTCTCCATAAATTAACGTTATCCATAAATGTATGCATTCACCTTTCCATTTGTCCCCTTTCGTGAATTTAATCATAGGCCAAAAATAACTAAGTCCCAAATCCATCCTTCTTAGGCGCCATAATGCTTCACACCTCAGGTACTTAGTCATTTTAGGGGATCCACATCACCCCACACTAATTTGATTACTACCCCCATAAATCCTTCGTGCTTCTTGAACAAAACTTCAAAGAGAAAAAAATATTCTAAGGAAAACATGCTACATGGTTTAACCATTAAGGAAATAACTGGAGGAGTTCAGGGAACTCCACATCTATTTCATCCCTTAGCTTCCCTAATGCCTTCAATTTTTCTAAATCCTTTCCTCGTGCCTCTCCTATAATTTTGGGCACTTGGTCAGGAGTGACTTCCTCCACTTTACCCTTGACCTCATTTATGGCTTCTAATAGCTCCACATAGATACCTTCAAACTCATCCATTTGCTCAGTGATGGAGTCCTAGAGTTTAGAAATCCTAAAATCCATTTTCTTGTGTTTTGTTTTTGTTTTATCCTTCTGCATAGTAGTTTCAAAAATTAACTTTGTGCGCTCTGAATTGTTTGTAGTTATTTTCTATTGTAATTCCCTGAGAGGGGCCTCTTCCTCAGTCACCCGCACATCGATTAATGGCTCACACTTCATGTAGCTATCGAAATCCCATTTTTCCAAGACATCTACTTCCTTGAGCTGGATGAGAAGATCCTCCAGCTCTGAAAACCTGGCCTCAAATATGATTTTTTTATTAACCTTCTCCTTTGCGAGGTCCGCAGTTATCGGCCTGATTTCATCCTTAATGTTGGTTAGCAACATCCCCACCAAGTCTTATAAATATTCCATCTCATTGCCATAATTTGTCCTGGAATGGCTCACCAGCACCAGACATTATCCCAAAATTCCTTTAATGAGGGCACCAACTCAATCATATGCCTCCTTATTTCGCATTTTCTCACCCTAAAGTCCTTGTTGCAATATCTCTATCTCCTTTTCTTTTTCCTTCTTCACCATGAATAAGGTTCGAATGGTGGCCCCTCCATCCAAGTTGCATCACACCACCTATGAGGACATCTTCTGTAGAACATTGCAAGCTTGCTCATATGTGAGATGGATAGAATCCACCACTTGGTATGTATTTTTTTACAAGTTTTCTTTTTTTCCATCTCCTTTTTCTGTCGTTCTTCTATTCTCTAGGTGCTTCCAACTTTTCCTTCATCTACCCTAACTTGATGACCTCCACACTCCTCTCTCACGTAACCCCCTCCTGCTTTGTTGTCTTCTTCCATGGTTTCTATACTTTAAGATCACACCACAACTCACACAATTTTACTAGTTCGTGACAAGTACCTCTCTCTTCTTCACAAAAACCTCATCGCACTTCAAATCAAGAGAAAAAACATTTTCTAAGGAAAATTATTTGAAATGACTACCTTTACCCTCTATTTATACTTTTTCAACACCTTAAATTTCCTCCGACCACGTGTCTTAAACTATCTTTTTAATAAAACACTTTATTTCACTTAAATCAACTTTTGTGACTCCCCTTTGTGAATCGCATTTATAACCTTCTAGTGCTCAAAAACTAATTCACTACCACAAGTCTCCTTCGCCCCTGTCACCATGTCAAAGTACATAAACTCTTCGTTTTTCACCAAGTAGTTCCCCATGGTGCCACCTTCCTCTTCTTATATTGTGTGATTATGTTTCTCTTCTTAGTGGTCTTTAAAATATTATCAACACACCTTTATAAATGCACAAACGTAAACACATTATACATCGTACAACTCATTCTTATAACTTTGCGCTAATATTCCATATTCTCAAAGAATTTTTCAACCATATCCAAACATATCTCCAATCCATCCACCCCACACTAAATTGATGTACAGTCCTCTGTGCATGGAATCAATTACAATTTAATTAGTTATTGGTGTACCAATGCGCAACACAACACTGAACAGAGAAGACAAAGTAAAAATATGAAAAAAGGAAACACACAAAAGGGAAATTCATTAAGGGAAACCTAATCTAATTGGAAATATAGCCTTATTTACAAACACATAGAAGCCTTATTTATAACAAGGCTTTAGCTTAATCCCCTTGAAAAAACCTGGAAATAGTCTCCCATCCAACACTTATAACTAACATGCACTTGATTCTAGTATGAAAGATATAATATATGGCCCCAACCAATGGACTTTGAGCTTCCCAGGATGGCGCACAAACTTAAAGTCATAAAGTAAAACCATCTACCCAACCTCAAGTTGCTTATTCTTAATGTGATGATTGTGTTATGCATTTTTTTTGTTCCTTATCAATCCTCTGACTCCATCTAGTAAGGGATCATATTTCTTACAACCACATTAACTTATCAATGCGTTCTTACAACACATGTTTGTCAGGAAATTCTCTTGCATGTGCAATACGTAGAGAGGATAACATGTACTCTACTGCCAAAACAACTTCTATGCCAAACACTAATTGAAATGGTGTGGTTTTTAAAATGTTTTATAAGTTTTTCTACATTCCCATAGCACAACTGATACTTTGTCATTCAAGTCCTATCTCCCAACATCACAAATATTGGTCAACATGTGACTTAAAATTTCGATAAAGGCTTCTGATATCCCATTAGCTTGTGGGTGGTAAGGGGTAGTCTTGTGATGGGCCACCATGAATTTTGCAAACAGAATCCTGATAGTTTCATTTAGGAAATTCATACCCCTATCACTTGTTAAACTTAATGGGAACCCATATCTACTAATTATTTTCACCAATAAAAAAATATATGTCATCACTTTCATGTAATTCTTAATAGGAACTACTTTTGACCACTATGTAAGATAATTAGTGCAAGTAACGATGTACCGTAAACTTGTCCTTCACGTGACGGGTGAAATACGGCCTACAAATTCAATTGCCCATTTATGGAATGCTTCAGCACTAGCTATTGGTGTCAATGAAATTTCATCCCTTTTTCTTGTCTTACCAAGGCACTGGTAATGACCATAGGCCTTGCAATACTCAGTAAAACCCTAGTAAAGAGTTTCCCACAAAATACCTGCTAATAAAATCTTCCACGTGGTGGCATTTCCTGCATAGTGCCCTCCTGCAATTCCACCATGTGCTTCCTCCATGATTTTAGTGTGCTCATGTTTCAGTACACACCGGTTTAAGACCTCATCTCGTACTAACTAGTATAAGTCTCCATTGATTAACATGTAGGGCTCGGTGCATGCAACTAACTTTTTCCTCTCTAAGGCCTTCATCTCATCTAGCACCACACCTATTCTTAATAACAAAATGATAACTTCCAAATCAAAGGGCACACACTGTAATATAAATATTTGTGCATTTGGCATTGTATCCTCAATGCTTTGTGCATCCTCTCATAACTCAATCCTTGATAAATTTTCAGACCCCAAATTACTCTTACCCGGTTTTACAACAACCGTAAACTAAAACTCCTAATACAATAGGACCCACCTACATATGCTCCCTTGTAATATGGGCTTGTTCACCACGTAATTTAATGTCATGTGGTCAGTATAAAAGATAAAAGGCATCACTAGCAAATACTTCCTAAATTTTTGTAGTGCATAGATCATCGATAATGCCTCCTACTAGAAAAGCACAATTGATGATTAAAAATTCCCTCTCCGGGTTATGTTAATACTGCTCCAATCGTCATCTTGGATGCATCAACATGCATATGAAAAGGTTTATCCCAAGATGGAAATCATAATATTGGCATAATAATGAGTCTATTCTTCAGTGTGTTGAAAGCCATCTATTGCACCTCTCCCCAATGGAACATACTCTTATGTTTTAGAAACTCCTCCAATGATGCGACAATCTTGGCATAGCCCTTGATGAACTTCCTACAAACATCTGTATGTCAAAGGAATCTATGCACCATGCTCTAGCTTGTAGGTTCCCCTAATCCCACAATCACGAAAACTTTGGCAAGATCCACCAACAATCCTTCTTTACATATGATATGTCCTAAGAGGGTGCCAAATGGAGTAGAGAAGACACATTTCTTAATGTTGAGGGATATACTTAACTACCTGCATCTCTCAAAAATCAACCTAAGATTATCAAAATGGTCCTTTACTAATCCATACATCATCCAATCATCTAGGTAGACTTACAAAAACTTGTGGATGAGGTCCTGAAATGCCTGAACCATAATGCGTGAAAACACAGCAGGAGTGTTCTTCAGTCGAAATGGAATAACATTGAAAGAAAAACTTCACCAGTCTGTCACGAAAGTAGTTTTCTCCTAATCCTCCTTAGAAATTATAACCTGATGATATCCTAAGAACTCATCCATGAAGGAATAGATCTCTCATCTTGTGACACCTTCCAAAATATATTCTTTGAATAGAGTTGGGATGGGATCAATGACACACACTGCATTTAAATCCCTGTAGTCAACACAAATCCTTAATGTTGATGACCATTAGACTTATCCACTCTGTTTCCTCAATAACCTCAATGATGGCTAATGTGATCATCGTATCAATCTACTCCTTGAATTTGATGGACATATTCAGATTCGTTCAATAAGGTCTCTTCAAAATTAGGCACGTGCCCTCCTCTAGTTTGATCCGCATCTCTCCTAGAGAGAGGTGAAATCCCTTGAGTTTTTGGTACCCGCGTGGGAATAAATCCTAGAATTCATGCAACAGATCAATAATCTTTGAAACCTCCATTTTTGACTAGTAATCTGCAATAGTAGCTTCCTTGGGTTCCACCTCTAAGCCAAAGTTAACCTTCTTAGTTTTTAGGGGTTCATTGTAATCCCACACTTTTTCATCAACACTATCCATAACCTTGCACGTACTCACTGTATGGTTAACATATAAGTTCTCTACCTCTTCACCATATATCACATAGACCCACCTTCCTTTATCCTTTTCCATGTAGGTGTGCTCAAGATGTACCTCTTTTGATTCTCCCTCATCAAAACACACCTCAAAACCAAGTTCAACCAACAATTTGAGTACTCTTTCCTCTGCCATGGCACTATCTCCCATATTCAGGAACTTAACAACCTCCAATGCCTCATTCACCAATGGCTTAGTACTCCAATACTCAAAAGTTTGAATAAGATCAATCATAAACTCCTACTAGTTTCCTGTCTGACAGCGCAGCTATGAATGAATGTAGCATGCACGTGCGCACCCTTGTATGGAAAAGTAAAGATTATGCACCAATAGTGATGGAGGCAAGGATTCCGTGCCTTCCATTGAGGCCCTCTCACATGCTTGGATGTGAAATGAGGTGGGTTCCTTCCCATAATAGTCTTGTATAGCAGTAACTGCATTACTTCAAAGAAACCTAATAGAGAACACAATCCTCACCTCACGCTACTCTAGAAGGTTATCCCGATGGGTTTCCAAACAACATGTTCTGGTCCCACAAAAAGTATATATAAGCGTAATTATCCTTTTGATCTCACATCTCCACTAGGTCTCCATTGCTCACAGGAGAACATCATGGTTTCCTTTCCTAGTGTAACTCAGTAACTATTTTCCTCTTAGACACCTGACTGAGCACATTTTCGTTACTCTCATCATAGAACCTTTTAACTACCTTCTGAGTAACTCATATGTCATGTGCAACCAATTATAACATGACACACTAGTTATATCACTTATAGATTGAGTGTCTTCCCACTGAATAACCCCTTCTCTTGTTGGATGCACAGCCTCAGGGTCTATGATAGTGTGCAAATAGATTTTTTCCAAGTCTTATTTTCCCAAGAGCTCAGTATAGGGCGCTGAATATCCATCAGTCAGAGGAATAATAACACATTCGTCCTTGTTCTCAAAACTTATATACCCCTTATTGAAATGTAAGTTATAATTTTTATTATAGCACCATGGGTGCCCAAGTAATATTGGGAAGTTTTCCACCTTAGCAAGCACTAATACTTTGAAGTCTCCAGTGAATTTTGCCCCTTGAATAGTTATAACAACATACTTTAAAACACCAATGGGCATTACCTTTTTCTTGTTAGCCATATACAACACATTTGAATATGGATGTAAGGGGGGCATTCCTATTTTATTCCATGCGTCCAAGGTGAGAATATTAACTTCTACACTTATTTCAATCAGAATATTACTTAGGATCCATTCATCAACAAATGCATTCAAGGTAATATCCTTATCATAGTCAAGATTGTGAGGAGGAAGACTAGCATGCAAAACCTACCTCTCACATTTTCATCCGATGCTTGGTACTTTTCCTATCAGTCATTCTCCTAACAGAGGGATGATACTCTCTTGGCACAACATTTTACATACTTCCCTGACTTAATCTATATCTTTGTGAGGGACTTCAGTGATTTTATTCTACTCCAACTTCCATGATTTCTCCTTCACGCACTAAATCTCCCCCTAAAGAATCCTAATCACCTCCATGGTCTCTTGATAGACCTCTTTCTAGTTGGTAGGATCATGATATTTCCCATGTATCACTTCTTCCCTTGTAATAAGTGGTCTCTTCTTTGGTATCTCCCTGACACGTGTAACCTCAGCTCGTGTCATCACCAATACAGTCTCTAACTCAAATTCACATTCCACCCACGACATCCATTATGGATCAACACATTTTATGCTCACCATCCTCATGCCCATATCCTTCTTTTGGGTTTAGATCATGTGTTCATATAACTCTGGGAACTCTTCATACTTGTGCTTCTTTCCACACCATGAGTATTACAAAAAATCATGACACTTGCACTTATAATGTTCTGTAGATCCATAGTTATAATAGGTTCCAAAAGGAAATTCACTTCTTCCACCCCTGTGATTGCCATGGCCTCTAAATCCTCCTTGAAAGTCTCTACCTCAACCTCCTCCATCTGTCCACCCTTCATAATGATGTCCATTATCCTTATAAATGTTGGCAATGTTGTCCTGAAACACCCCAGTGTCAATAGCATCATGTATCTGGTCAATCAATCTACAATCCTTCCTATCATGAGTAGTAGAAGTGCAAATCTTGCAATAGAAAGATACATTCTTTTTTATTGTGCAGTGTATCATAAGACACATACTTGAATCATGATCTCCGTGGAAAATATCACAGTCTACTGATAAGGCGTGAACCGACCTTCACGGGAAACTATCCTTTGTACGACCCTCTACTTCACAATATATATACCATAACCCGATGCGAGTCTCATGAACTGAGTTCCCAGATAATTTCTCTAGCTGTTTGGCCATTGTAGTAATTTGGGATTCTAGGAATGGACTAACTCCTATATTAATGATTCCTACTAGCTTAGTGCACAAGGCAGCCTCCAAGGCCTCACATAGATCTATGAAAGTATTTTGTGAAAGTGCCCTCCTAAACTGTGTGATCAGTATTTTAACAAACCACTGAACATGCTATGAAGGGTGAATGTCATAAGAAAAATTAGATAAGAGAGTCTTGAAACGTGTATCATACTCCCACACACTCTCTGTCATTTTTTGTTAAATCTTCTTCAACATGATGATGCTTTTCTATTTAAACTTAGGTATGTGGAACTCCGTAAAAAAGACATTACATAATGTAATATAATCCACCACCATTTGGTGTGCATCATATTTACGATACTAGATATGTGTGTGCCCTTGCAATGTGGTTGCAAACTGACTTAATTTTTTCTCGAGGGAAATGATCCCCTTTACATGCTATAGCATCTCACACTTATGTACATGTTCTGCAGAATCCTCAATGCCCTTGTAATTAGGCAGGTGGAGCGACATCTCAAAAAACACTTGTTGATGGTGTTGTGGACCTTGTCTACTAGATATAGGACCTTGATTCCCTCGAGTGTTTCCTCCACCACTATACCCACTATATCCGATAGCTCTTATCCCTTCAGATCCACCTGATCCTTGTCCCATAACAACTAATCACCCTAAATCAGTTGTGCCCTGCAAACCCACCGTTGTACTAAACTACGTACCAACATTATGTTATACCAAACCAATCTCATATGTGTTTCCCACGTAACTTATAGACATGATACTCAAACCTTGTGAACCCACACCTTGCCCAAATGATGTGCCACACAAAATACCTCTAAAAACTAGAAATGTATGTGTTGTCATAGATGTACTAAATGAAAAATTATATCTATTAGGTTTCGCTTGACTACAAATACCAATACCAACTGGATTATCAAAACTTATCTCAAGAACTAGAAAAATAATCACAAAGGTCTGGTCACCATGTGGGTTAAGATGTGTACCTACAGCTCTCCTCCTTTCTTCATTTGATGAGCTCTCTCCAGAAGCTGAGGGGGTTTCTCTTCTGCACTTGCAAAGATGGGGTAGCTCAGACTTATCAAGTTCCATGTCCTCCGCGTGAACCTTACATCCTTCCCGCAACATCTACCTCCATAAATCCATCACTCCTATGCACGTTTTCTTGCCCACTCCCTCTCCCAATCTTCATTATACATGAGCCACCTCTCCTCTCTCTCCATTTCTGCCACAAGGTCCACCATCCTTTACCATGCCAACTTCCACGCCCCATGCCTAGTAGGAGTTTAGCCAGCCATGGGGAAGGCTTCAAAACTTAAAGTAATGATCATGATCTTTATAGATAACATAAAACCATGTAAGAAAGATCCTCTGGGTTCTCACAAGAACTTGAACTCAGGAACCTCTGGAGAATAATAATTTGAGATTGTGTACTCCAATGTGGAACTAGTCAACACACCTCTCCACCAGTGATCAAAAACATGATTCAAGGTCAGATCAGCTTCCTGTAACTGATGATATTCCTCATGGGTCCAAACATGAGGTCTATAATAGCAAATTTTCCTTGATGCATATGTTGGGAGCCATTCAAATGATTCTATTGGAAACATTAGAATAATCTCCCATAGAGTTTGTGATTAAAGTTCTCCTCCACCCATTTTCTTGCATCAAACTCAGATCCAGTATTGAACCTCTAAGAAAACTCATCCTCCGTGTTTTCAAGCCAAGTCTCAACACTATCCAAGGTAAGATGCTTCATCATCACACATCATTCTCATAATAGATTCCAAACATGTCCTGATAATGGAACAAAAATTTAGTCTTTTTTTAACCCAAAGTTCTCTTCAAACCTTAAGCACGCCAACATATCACCTATCTTGACTTGAAGCTCACTCGAGGAATGCGTAGGTACCAATCCCATCCTTTATATGATATTCATGAGAATTTTCTCCATTAACGAAAAGGTGTTTGCATAGATATAAATTTCTTACATTCATTCTTACAATTTAGGTCAAGAACTAGATTTAGATTCGAGCGCACCACATATGGAAGTAAACATGATCACATTGCATCAATATCATAGATGAAACCTTAATAGTATCAAGAACACAAGGTTTCAAATTCATAGGCAATAAAGAAAACACATACATCAACATCCATAACACAAATGTTCAAAACTACTCCATTATAATAATTCATCACATTACATTAGCCAAATATACATTTAAGATTCCATAGTTGGAGATAATACAGCAACAAGGCCTCAATATTTTCTCTCTAATAACTTGATTACAAAGCTTACAATCACGTACTACCCTCTCTATCTCTCTCCTCCCCATTCGCACACCTATCCACACTTTTATCTATATCTCATTCATCTCTATTTCTCTACGAATATCCACTTTCCCTTACCTCCACCAAGTCATCATTACAAGAAAAGGCTTGAAGGAATCTTTCATGATCACCTAACCACTACCTAAGAACATGTCAAATGTCATCATGTCTTTCCCTAACCGATTACCCTTAACATGTAAGTGCCATCTAATTCATAACAAACTTGACTCCTTATCTTTTTATGATAACTGCAATGATGCCCTAGAATATTCTTTTCTTGAGCTCCAAGTCTCCATAGCTTAACGTTATCCATAAATATATCAGGTCACCTTTCCATTTTTCCCCTTAACGTAACTTTACTGATAGTCTGAAAATGACTTAATCTCAAATCTATTCTGCCTGGGCACCACAACCCTTCGCACCTCGGGTACTTGCTCATTTTAGGAGCTCAACAATGAGCCTCAGTACAAGTTGAAAAAGGTACATTAACAATACAAATTGAAAATAAAAAAAATATTGCTCAATTTTTTTAACCAAAATATGTGGAGAACATAAAGAATTTTAGAAAAAAAAGTAAATGTACAAATTTCCTTGTAATATGTACTCCATATTCATTTTTTTTAGAAGTTCCATTCAATGCAATTATGAATTTTCAGCTATCCCAAGAATGCTAAAACTTTAAGAATTTGTGACTTGATACTTTAAAGAAAAGTTTTAAAAAAACATGTTTTATCTTTTATTTAAACCACATCTCCCCATGGTTCCTTTCATGCTACTGTAAAATTTAGAGGGGTTTTACAGTTTACTTTTATGGTTTCCTTTTTAAAAAATAATTAAAAAATTGACGTGGTTGAAAATGCATTTTTTTCCCTTTGCATTTCTATCAAAAATAAAATTCAAATTGTTGAAATGCAAGATTAATTTAACTGGGAAATTGTTGCCTTTATTTTATTGACATGTAAGTGACATAAAAAAACACTTTTTAAAAATTTGCAAGACAACATTTGAAAGTGTTTTTTAGTATAAATTAAAACATGTATCTGAATAGACCACATTTCTAGATAGTTCATTTTATGTTGCTTTAAAATCTGGAGATATGCTTCTCTTTTTTTCTCTTACATTTTTGTTTTAGAATTGGATTTTAAATAAAAATAAATCTTTAATATGGTTGAAAACAAATTTTCAATTCTATTCAGATTTTTGTCAAAAATTAAAAGTATTTATTATGGAGATACCATTTTTATTTAAGATATAATGTTTATTGATAAAATTTTTATTTTATCGTCATATAAGTGTCCTCATTCATTTTTTAAAGTTCCTAAATTAGATTTTGAATTAATTAGTTCCTTCTCTTTCCAATAAAACATTTTTTTGCATTGACAATTAGTATTGTCTTGAGCTTTCCTATGTTAATCCTTTCTTACCTATGTTCTCAAGTAGTTAGTTTGATGTTGATTGCTTCCCAACTCTTTCATAGAAGCTAAAATCTAATTAATACTATGTCTCACATTTGATATTATATTTAGAAAGGGCCTTGCCATATAGTTATCAAAATAATGGTTATAAAAATTCATATGTAAACTAATTAAAGAAGTAATGTTAGTTTTTTCCTTTTTTTTTAATTCTACTTCCTTTTTTTTTCCATTATCCTCTCTAATAATGTCAATCTAAACCCCTTACCTTTGTTTATAGGAATGTTCTCATTACAGAGATAAATATTCACATCCTCCTCGGAAGGAATTACGAATCCCACTTAATTATGAAACTATATTACTCGAGAGAAGTAACTTAGTTCTAAGATGGATCCATAGATTCAAGGAGAAAAACTCTTCCATTGGAACCTTACATGGATAGTCTTCTCCTAACCATGACTGAAAAACATATTCAGATATCTGATTTAGAAAAGAAGTCAAGGTTTTGGTCGGTTAAGGGAAGAGCTATTGGAAAAACAAGTTTGCGAGAATATAAGAATGAAAATGGAAGTGGCAAGGTCTTTGGGTTTTATTTCATTGATTGTAAAGGAGGTGAAATATGAGTGACATGATTCAACGAGGTTGTTGATAAATTCTATGAAAAAATTGAGACAGGGGGATTTACATTGTTTCTAATGGAAGAATAAAAGATGTAAATAAGATCTTTAACCATCTCAACAATTCATTGGATATTTTTTTCCTGGTCAATTCCAAAATTATTCCCTTTGTCTAAGGCATTGAAAGGTTTCCTTTGCACAGTTTCTATTTTAGAATAATACAAAAAACACCATAAATTGTTCGCAAATCTTATTCCAACCTTATCAAAGATTTCATGTCCATCTCCCCAGTTTCAACTATTTTTCGTGAGTATACATAAAAACTAATTAAGAGAACACTATTTCATGTCCATGTACATGCCAAGATTCACTATTTCGGTTACTTTGTGGGGTGCATTTTTTGATTCCTTGGGCAACGAGCTTTCAAAATTAATTGGTTTACTACAGATTCCTAGTACAAAGTGTTACCAAGTAGACCTGAAATTCACAAATGGATTGGTTCTTCAAAATATAGTGTTCATTCCCCTTCCATGACAAGGAAATATGGTGCACCTCCATCCAGTATGACTACCTCAGCAAAAATTGTCCAAATTATTCAAATGGGAGATTTTGAAAACTGGAGTAGGAAATGGTGACAACAACTGTAAGTGATGTTCTCATCGAGAAATTTTACGATTTAGTTTTCCCTACAATGAGAGAGTAAAAAAATAAAAATAAAGGTTGTTAAAAAGCCAGGTTTATTTTGGTTTTCCATAAATGTAAAACAAATATTTGCAATTATGATTATAAATATGCACTTCATCTAGAATTGAAGGATGAAACAACAAGAATAAAGCCAGTAATTGCCTTTGGTGAAGTGTTAGAATTTATTATGGGTGTATACTCCCTAAATTAATTGCCTTTTTTTCCAATTGAAGAGGAGGATACTAGTGCAATACTAAGAAATGTGGTTGGCCAGAAATTTGTGTTTACTCTCTATGTAAAAAAGAATCCTTTCATGGAGGGGAACAACTTAAATGTGTGATTTTACGGTTAGAAAAAACTCTAGACTAGCACTTTTCATACACACTTCATACTCTTCTTATGTCATTACTATTTTCATGAATAACAAGCATAACACATATACTACTTTTCCATCCAAGTTATTTTCATTTGACTTGTTCACTTTCAGTATGTGAATTGATAACATTATTAACGTTCTTCTTACATAGCACATGTTTCCATTTGCAAACCTTAATACATTATCCTTTGACCTACTCCCCCCCTTTTATTGTTCCACTTTTGATTCCTTTTTGGTTAGTTTCTTCTCTAATTTATTGAAAAGATATAGGCATCGTGCTCATCAAAATGTATCCCTAATATAAACCTGACTTAGATTTAATTTTTTTTTTTATTTGGTGAGTTTATGGCTTTCCTCTTTTATTTGTGTATAGGATTTCCACTCGAGATGGAAGAACACAAAGATGATAATACCATGTTAAAAATTGAGAATATATAAATTCTCAACGTCTTGAGTAGTAACGTGCCTATTGTATTACTCAACCATTCCATAAAATTTCGGCCCCGCATGTGGCTATCAATGAATAAGATCCACATACTGCAACCCTGATAAATCCCCCTCCACACTTACAACACAATATCTTACTCCTAAGTAACACTATAACAAGTTCTTCTCAAGTAAATACATATGTCCCTTCAACGAAAACTATTTCATGTCACCTTACACATTTCATAGTACCCCTTGTACAAAGAAGTTTATTTCATATAACTCCTACACCTTCCTTCCTATAAACTACTAGCTCTTCCTCTTCCCAAGCTCATCAAAATTTGCCACCCATATTTTTTCTACCCATGCACTTTTACACACATATTCATCCTCTTCCACTCCTTTACCAGAAAGATCATCACAGGTTCTTCCTTCCCCAACCAAACCTAACACTGTAACAAATTCCATCCTCCTCAAAATCCCACAAACAATTCTGGAACATGATAGATCTTCTATTGGGCATATATACATACCCTGGATGCTTCAGAAACTATCCTGAGATGAAATCTAGCATGTTAAATGGCTTACACAAGTGCATTAGATGCTAAAATAAATGTAACAGGAATTGGTTCTCAAAATGGTATAGCATGGAGCCTAGGAACCAACAAAAGGTTATACGTTGTCTTACACAAGTTGAGGAGATGCTTATAGCAAGAGTAAATCCTTTTTTTCAAGTCACCCACAAATGGGGCAGACATTACAAGTACAGTGATCATACGATCCATTTCCGCCAAAACATTGATTTATTACAAAATACCTTCCTCTCTGTATTTGTGATCTTGACATTCTACTTGTGTAGCAACAAGGCCCTCAGTAAAAAAATAGATTACCTTTTCATAACCTAAAGTCATGTATTAAAATCCTTGAAATAAAATGTACCCAATGAACGTGACTAAAAATATTTCTTTCAAGATGAAGATGTGATCTCTTCATTTCTAGATATTCTCATGGATGTGTCCTTATTTTTACGGTCCATACACTTGATTTTTCTTAGACCCAATGAGTGGACTTGCCAATTAATGCAGGATACAATGGTGTTGGTGATGATATAGAAGTGCACCCATCATTATTTTTACCACTCATGCCTAATAATAAAATAGAAACTGAAGAGATGTAAATCTTATTACATTTTCTAGGGTCATCACCTCCATGTTCTATACCTTGGCCTGAAATTTCCTTGTCTCCAATAAATGTATGCAATAAAGAAGGATTATTTTTTATGGCCTTCACATAATTATTTCCAAAGGGAAAAGAAATGTTTAGATAAACCCACCTAAAACATATCCAGGTGCACAAATACACCATGGATTTGATGCACTTTCATGATAGCCAATTTGGGATTCATCCCTGTTTTAGGTAACTTTTTTACTAACCTTATGATGTGGCAAAAAATCCAAGCCACTTGAGTTGTTTTTGTCAAACAAAATCTTGATAAAATCCTTCAGTCAACTATAGTTGAATGTCATCAATTCTTTCTTGAGTCTCCAAATGATTCCCTTCCATATAGTTTTATGAGATTTGGATATAGCTTGCATGGCACAAGATCTTATTGGGGAAAGTTCCACATAGAATTGGTTTACATGATTGACCAAATTGGATCACCCACACTTTTATTCACTTTCAATGCCATTGACACCAAATGGATAGAACTCAAAAAAATTGTGCTTGGATATCCCCTGCAAGATGGGAAAGAAGCATAGTGCTAGAGAATTTATGATGTCATGGAAAATCCTCACATTGTATCCACATACTTGCATCAAAGGTTTTTAATATTCCATGAAAAGGTTTTGGAAAAATATTTAGGTGTAAGAGACTACTAGTATAGGTAAAACAAAAAAATGTGTCCCCATTTCCTTTTTTCTCATTCTCCTATTTACTTGTTTTATTTTCATTCCTCTCTTTAGGCATAAATGGAAACATGAAGGTTCCACCCATGTTCATGAATTCTTATGGCTATAAATTGCATCCAATGTGTATACATTAGACTAGAACAATGAAGATGCTACGGTAAAAACAAAATCATACTATGAAAAGTATGTTTCTATATGGAATCCACGTTGTCAATTCTTCATAAACCAAATAGTACATTGAACCACCTTGGATGATCCTATCCTTATGGACACACAAGCTATATTCTCTTCAAATCCTCTTTGAGACTACGAATAATTTCTCAACCGTGTCCAACTCCACACAAAATTCTTAGTGTAAATTTTCCTGTGAAATATTTCATCTATATTTTATTTTTGATCCAATTCCCCTTTTGACCTTTAACGAAAATCCACACTATGTAGGGAGGAATCTGGAAAATTAAAATACATCCCTTCCCAAAATATTATAGGTTGATTATCCACAACAAGTAAATTATTTTGACATGGAAAGATTATGTTGATTACCAATGGGTTCTCTCTCATCATGTTATAATACAACACATTGCAAAATATGCTTCCAAGGTAGAAAATAGTTGGAATCATATCACAATATGATAACACGCATTGCAAACACTTCAGATTCAACAAAATTATCCTTGATTACTATTCGAAAGATATTGAAAGAGAGTATATTTGAATGCGACATTAGTACACAAAAAACTTGCCATATGTTGTAAAAATTACCCCTTGTTAGATATGTCGCTGACAATTTGTATCCTTAAATGTGGGAAAGAAACTTTTGTGGCACTGTATTGTTATGATAATGTTATAGTTGAATATTCATCCTTATTTGATGCATACAAGAAACACCCCTTCACACTAGAAAACATCTCCCCAATTACACCAGCCCATACTTGGTGTTAGAATGCACAATATATTGGGGAAAGGGATATTGCAAGAAAAATTTTCCTTTATGTGTGTTATACCCAATTTGTATAAGATTCCTTGACAAGATTCTTTAAAGAAAAAAAATTGTTTGAAAAAGTTTCTATTATACAAACCAATGTGAACCATTAACTTCGATATTGGATGCACAATAAATGAAATTATCTATAATTGGAAGGCTATGCAACACTCCTACTATCCATGGCATTTTGTTTGCACCTCCACCTAGAGGAAAAATCATCTAATAGTTCTTTCTATATAAATGAAGCTTTAACACATGACGTCATTTCATTAGATGAGTGGTAACTTCTTCCCAACTCTTCCCTGGTACCAATATACAACTTAATGAGCTAGAAATGCTTCGGAATCACAACACTGACATCTACTTTTATTGGAATACATGTAACATTCCTATAACCCTAAAATAAGAATGAACCTATTTATTTAGGTTAGTAAGGGGATAAACATCCCCCGCTCTGTCCAACATTCTTCCTCAACATTTCACACTTAATTATCACCAGAGAAAAATCTTTCTTTCCATACTATTATATATCATAACACATATCTAGATACACTCCCACATCTTAATATTATTATTCAATGGATAGATGGAATAGGTGAATTCTTCCTCATCAATGCCCTTACGATGGATTTCACTCATGTAGTGTTGAAAATAAGTCTTATCCTGTCATTATAGCTCCCTCTAGTGTTGCATCTTTCAACATTTTAGTTACTATAATCAAGGCCTATCTATGAGAACTAGTTAAATAAATGAAACCATTAGAGTTCTATTCACTAACATATTCATAGGAATATCTCAAAACATGTGTAATGAGTTATTTTGATGAAATGAGATTTATATGTCAATATTTTCTTTCTCGTGTTGACATCAGGCTATGAGAAGCATTCTCCCATTAAAAACATGTAACCTTTGTCACGAGGTCCATAATTCTTAGTGGGGACCTCAGAAATGTCCATCATGTGAAGGATGCTCCCATGTGTGTTCAGAAATCATATGGTATAAGCTTGTGGAAAGGATAAAAACAAAATCACCCTTTAGACTATCATTCATCAACAAGTATCAGACCCTTCTCAACTATCGTTTTGATAACTTATTCAAAAAATTCACAATGTATAGCCACATTTAAAAGAATAAAAAATAGTAATGGGATTTACCAAAAAGTTCATGTCCCCTAAATAAATAAAAGAGTTCCAAATAACACCCTATTTTTATTCAATTAATGAGTTTGTCAACCATCATAACAAAATGATGTATCACTCTATGGGTGTCACTATTGCATGTAATGTACATTTCACAAGACAAGCACATGCATGTGACCATGATGATGACTAGTTGTACCATAAGCTTCTACTCTACATTAGGAAAAAGGTTATGCTTATATTCTACCTACGGTTTGAAGTTGGACTTCTTAATTGCTATATTGGGATAATGATTTCCATCATCTATAATGTAGGTTCAAGTCTACTTGACCTTACTATTTTTGTTGCTATCTAATTTAAAATATATATTGGGCCTGCATGGGACCCAAAAAATCCTCTAAACATTCTTATCACACCCATTTCTTGTTGTTCTTATAGGTAACTCCCATTTAAGATGGCTTGGGAACTCATAATACATAAATCTAAAGGGTTAAATTTAGAGAGAGAAACTACTGACATTGGATATACTAAACATCATGGTCTTACTTTCACAAATATTTCAAGAATTCATATTCTCCAACACCTTCATATCTCAATAATATTTTTTTTTGAAGGAAATCTAAAATATCCCTTGGAAGATATGTATAGATTTGTAAAAATGAGGAATGTCAACTATTTCAACTCCATATTCCTGGACATTCTCAATTTCTAAATATATAAGCTACATCAACCCCTTTTCTTCGTTCAATTATTTTATTGTTCCCTCATTCCTTCTTGATTTAACAAAATTGAAATATTTCTGTGAGAACTAAGATCAAATAGATAATATCATTAATATGTGAGATATAACATCTAAATAGTAAGAAAGTATAAATAATGAGAGAATGAGAGTAAGTTAACTAATAACTTACTGCCTAGGATAATTATAGGCTAGAATATTGATGAAACAGTCTAGATATAAGTTGTATATGCTTCATCTCAAAAATATAGGGATCGTAAAGTCTTCTGGATAGTAATGTCCAAAAGAGGACAAGACTACCCAGGTGATATTGTATGTACTAGACACAAGTTTTCTCGTATTGAGTCTAGATATGATCAATTTAAGGATTGATAATATCACTTTCACTTCTATATTTGTTACTTCAAATTCATTATAGGATTTTACTTTCTCACTTGAACCTATAAAAAAAACCTACCTACCTTTATAATGCTCAAGGACACATTAGATGGAATAATATATGCATATTCTTGAGTCATAATTACCTTAGTAATCACCCTAATGTGATCATCATTGATCGATGCATTACATTTCAGACTCAATTAGGTTATTGTGTATCTGTGTGATAGAATTGTGTCTATTAAAACTAAGTTTCCCTTGTTCTAGTCGTACTAAGATAGCAAGATACATATACTTTTCCCCCAAGATCAATGTGTGTGATGGAACAATAATATTACCTTCCAATGTAGGAAATGATGCAACCCAAAAGTAGTCCTTAAGTGTTCTTTACCAAAGTAGTAGATATGAAGTAATTGCCCAAATTACCCAACCCACTAGAATAGGAAATCATATATATATATATATATATATATATATATATATATATATATATATATATATATATATATATATATATATGATTCCCTTGTTTGAATTTCATCATTTATGAATAAAACCAACCCAAATTGATAATACAAGTTTTCAAAAATATTATGTTCTATGTGTCATTTTATAACATAGGAGATAATATCTCATGAGTGCTCTTTTCCCTACTAGGTGCTAGTATCTTAGATGCTTCAAAGATAAAACAAAAGAAATTGAGCTGGGTCACATGTTGTGAAATGTTCACAAGTAAAGGGATAGCTCCAAAAAAACAAATGAAAAAATTATTAAAAGATAAATCAATGTAAATGAAAAGATAAAATGTCTTATTAATGTTTAGTTTTATTTCTTAGGAACCATGCATATAATGATACACTAGAGATGTGATGTAATAATACTAATTACATGATTTCATTTCTATATTTTCCCCCATTTTATGCTAGTGAATGAATATTTAGTAGCATTAAGTAGATAGAAAGAGCATATATTATGGAGATCTAAATGAGGTTATAACTGAAATTGTGTTGAATGAAGATTGTAAGTGATAACATGCAAAATGGATATTGTAAGATTTATATTGTGGAATCTAAGAGGGGATGAGAACCCTATGGGTAACCTTTTTTACATAGTTGAAATGATGCTTGTATTTGTAACATGGATATTGTCTTTTCTAGAACATCTTGCGCTTGAGATTTCTCCTTGTTCCATTCGTGTTTCCTTTTTTTTAGTATAAAGAATAACTTGAAAAATAAGAAAAGTGTATTCAATTCTCATTGTATATAAAATTAAACTTTAACTTAGAGAAATCAGCATAGAAGTGTGTATGGAAAACTAGAGTCCAGGATAGAATACAATTGAATGTCATGAGTAAAGAGATTAAACCATTTTCGTGTGTTTATTTCCTTGGAGATGGCTGGAAGATTCAATAATGATAAATTACTAGATCATTTTGAATACACTAAATATTTAGGCATCTTATCACCACATTTATTATATAAACGTCTTGTCACCAAGGGAAGAGTGTTGGGAGAGTTGTAGTAATTTCCCTACATCTATTGATGCTTCCCCAAAGATAAGTACCGATGCATATGGTCACAAACCCAATAGAAACTAGCCACACATATGACACATTATTCATAGAATATCATTATTTTGCATATGCCCTAGTTTCCACTCATTATTTGATACTAATAGAAAAATATGTAAACTAAGAAATAAGAGTTAATAGTTCACTTTCTCAAAGTACGAAGCTTTCCACTAAATTGGTTCTTGTTGTACTGGATAGTAACATATAATTGAGTATCTAGTTTTGGATTTTGATAATACAGGTCACTAAGAACATTTTAAACTTGTTAGGTACATGTTTTTATCCCTAGGAAAGAACTACCCATGTGGGACTCTAGCACCCACCATTTGTGTCTGTTTTGGGCACTTTTGTCCCAAGTGTGATTCTAAACAATTTTATTAGCTCATGTTTGGTCATATTTTGATGTGTAATATTCAATGTATGGTTTTTGTACTGGTCAGAGGGTGAAATAATCTCCTAATGATTGATCTTACTCGTTTAGGGCAGATGAGATAAATGAATGTAAGGCCTAAATGAGGAAACTTGAAGCTGATGTGAACATATGAAAAAGGAATCTTGTAAGGGGAAAGGGAATATGCATGGTAACCACCATGGACCATGTAAAATAATGGGAATAAGCTAGAAAAAAGTGTTAGTAACAACCAAGTATTGCATAATGAAATAGAAACTAGTCAAAACACACAATAATACAACAAGAGATCAAAGTAGTAGATGATAGAAAACATGGGACACCACTAAGGATCCGCCATGGAACATGTAAAATAATGGGAATAAGCTAGAAAAAAGTGTTAGTAACAACCAAGTATTGCATAATGGAATAGAAACTAGTCAAAACACACAATAATACAACAAGAGATCAAAGTAGTAGATGATAGAAAACATGGGACACCACTAAGGATCCACCATGGAAGATGTAAAATAATGGGAATAAGCTAGAAAAAAGTGTTAGTAACAACCAAGTATTGCATAATGAAATAGAAACTAGTCAAAACACACAATAATACAACAAGAGATCAAAGTAGTAGATGATAGAAAACATGGGACACCACTAAGGATGCCCCAAGACACTCAATGGATTTATGTCCATACAAGAAAAAAATTAATAAATCATAGGGAAAATATCATAAATAATAACAAACAAGACACAAGAAAAGGAAACAAGATACAAGAAAAATAGATAATCATGCTTAGGAGTAAGCCTACAAGAAACATGCTACACATGAAGCACCTATTATCATGTTATAAAAATAAATAGTATGTCACAATGTATATAGCTGAAAATAGGAATAAAAGTAGTGGATATTGAAATGATAACACTGTAATATAGAGAATTTAGGAATGTAGATGCTCCCAACAGGCTTGGTAGAATTGGAAGAGAACAATTTCAAGCATCATGCACCACTTGATAAATTATAGATAACCTGCATTCAACTCTAAGAACCATGTGACTGTGCATATGTATATGTAAAAGGATATAACAAACTATGAATAAAATTAACATGATAGAAAAAATGTAACTTAGAATAATATAAGCAAGAAAGGATACATCAAACTAAGATCTAAGCTAATGCAGTTATATTTTCTTTAATATTTGAATGTATTTGAATTATTTGAATATAAAATTGTTGGAATAATTTTCATTTATTTCGAAGGAAGATAAAGGACCTAGAAGACATAAAATTTTCTTATATATATTGTCATTGATGGAAAGGTTCAATGTCTATCGTTCGGAGCCGAGCTAGTCTGATACTTGTCATCCGGAGTTGAGGTGGTGTAATCCTTATCATCCAGAGATGATTTTGTAGCTCAAAGTGATTTTTATGGAGATTGAGTGATACCTATCATCCATAGATAGAAGTATAAATGGTTCACATATCATTAATATGATTATTTTGAAGCTCTCCTATAATGTAGCTCATCTAGATCTCTCCCTTATAATGTTTTTTATCTATAAATGGTATGAAGAACTCACATATAGTGTTTCTCATATGTAGCTCACCGATTAAGTTTCTTTTTTGGAGCTCTCCAACAGAGTTATTTGTCCAGAGCTCGCCTGAGTTATAAGTATGAACCATGTATTCTCTGGAGATGGGAGCAGTTTGGGTTTGAAGATACACTCTAATAATCCCAAGTCTCATTTATCAATTCATTTAGGAATTACAAGAATACATGAATGTGAGTAATAAGCTACATGTTGTGTGGTGAGGGAGTAAATAAGGCCAATAATTGTTGAAATTTTTATCTTACAGTGGAAGGAAGAAGGTGACTAAGTGATGATATCTTTATTTGTTTTTGTAAGACCAAAGATCAAAAAACGTTTTCTAGAAAAATAAATTGCGAATCACCATCATTGAGAGGAATATTTATCATTAAAAGGTAGTAAAATACAAGTTATAATCATTTAAGCATGATGACCAAATCTCCTCTCTTTAACGTCAACATAAAATCCAACCGCTCGTTTGTTTTGGTGTTATTATTTAAATAACGGGTCAACTCATGTTCTGACCCCTAAGAAGCTTAAAAGTCACATGAGAAGGTATAAAGGAAAATGGATTTGAAAGGAATGAGTGGGTGTTAAAATTATAAAATATGTAAATAACAAAAAATATTGTGAAGAGAGAAAATAAGTATGGTGTGAGATAATGTTCTTAAGAGGATGGATTAGAGTGTGAAGAGAGTGAGCTAGAGTGAGTGGGTGTGGAGCTGTATCATGAAGATGCATCATTAAATACAAGACACTCTTCTAATGAATATCGGTCCAAAATGGAGGAACAATGAGATGTTGAGAGAATTATGAAGATGGAGCATTTTCAATGAGAGTAATGGAGTATTAAAAGGTGAAAGGTTGTGCACATTGAAAAATGTGTAAAAGAATGGGTGAGTGAGCAGAGATAGTGAGTTGCTGAGAGGATGATATGGTTAGAGGATGGGCCTCAAAGGAGAAATAAAAAAATCATTTCGATTGAAGTGGAAAACTGTTGAAGAGGAAGGAAGTGTGAGTAGGAAGAGTCCAAAATGAGAAAATAACAATAAAGAGAGATCATACAAAGAAGAAAAAAAAAGTGCAAAGAAATTTCTGGAACAATAGTGAAGAGATAGAAGAATGAATTATTTTCCCTCATCATGTTGAAGAAGAAACTACAAAAGGTGGAAATGTGTAATGTTGAGGTCAGTGTCTCACACAATCAGGGATTGGTGTCTCTAGCAAGTTCGTGCTCATGATTTTGGTGAGTTAGTTCTTGGCATTGGGGATTGGTGTCTATAGTTAGTTGGTACTCACGAAATAGATGATCTGGTGCTCGGCATTAGAAATGTATTTTTACAGTAGGTTGGCGCCTACAAATTTATATTGATATATTTTAGGTTTGGATTTAAATAGTAGATCCAAACAGTCTTTTCTCTATGGTTTTCTCCTAAAAGGGTTTCCATATAAATTGTGTGTTTACAATATTTCTATCTTGTGTGATTGTTTTTTTGGTGGATTATCAAAGACTTAATAAGAAATATATTGTATAATACTAATTTACTCCCCTATAAGTATTAATTTTTTCTCTTCAATTAGTATCATAGAAAGATTCCTTCAAAATTGTTTGACCACTAGAAGGTAAATCTTTATAGCACACATGGAAGGAAACCAAGGTTTATCCTCAAACATGGATCCATTGTTTGGTTGAACTAATTATGCATTTTGGAGTATAAAGATGCACAACTATATAATTTCTCTTGGGTTTGACATTTGGAAATCAGATGTAACTTATTATTCAGCTCCAAAAACTCCTTCATTAGATCATGTTGGAAAGAATGAAACTGAGAGAAATGAAAAGTATATGAATGCAATATTGTGTGGATTTTAAGAATCAAATTTTTTTAAGGTGATGCACTATGTTTCAGCCAAGGAAATCCAAGCTAAAATCAACAACATATATGAACGATATGAAAAAGTAAAGAAAGAAAAACTCAAAATGCATAGAAGTTAATTAGAGGGTTTGAAGGTGAAGAATGATGAAAACACTGCATCCTAATTTATTTTCATGGATTAAGTTGTGAACACCTTTAGAGGGCTTGGAGAATAAAGTAAACATGATGTTATTTTTCAAAAAATGTTAAGATCTCTACCTTTTAAGTTTGATGCCAAATTATATGTTATTAAATAAATGAACGACTTAAGTACCCTAAAAATAGATGAGTTGTATGGGATTATCACTACATATGTGATAATAACTGAGAAGGAAAAAACATATAAGCATGAGGTATCCTTCAAGGCATTAAATAAGTTCAATAACAAAAGGCGCAAATGACACAAACTACTTCAACAATGAGTCAGAAAATGAAGAAGCTCATTTTTTCAAGAAGCTGAAGAAATAATATAGAAAATACAAATGTAAGTTACCCTTCAAATCTTTTAATTGTGGTGAAGTAGGACATTATGCTACTACATGTCCATATGCAAAAAATCAAAGTAGTGATAATGAAGAAGGTCATAACATAAAGGAGGGTAAAAAGTATTAGAAGTCTAAGAAGAACTATAAACAATGTAAATTTGAGAAAATAAATAACTTCTACAAGCACAAAAAAACCTCTATACCAAGGAAGAAAGTAGTAGCTCATATGAAGAATTTAGTTAAAGAAATTATGCCAATGACATGGAATAATAATTATTCATGGAAATAGAAATAAATGAAAGAGAATGAGATATGGTTTCAGAAGATGAAGAATATGCTGAAATTTAAGTTGAAGTGGTATTTTAAGAAGAGCTCATTTTTTCCCTAGATGAGATCAAGATATTAAGGAAGAAGGATTATTAAAAAAAATAGTTTCATAAATTTGAAGAAGAGTATAGTGCACTAAAGACAAATTTTTCACAATATCTTGAAGAATCCAAAAGTATTATCATCAGCATACGTATCCAATTAGAAGAGGTGAAAAAGATGAAAGATGAGGTAAGAAACTAGATGAAGAAAAAATAATACAAGTGCACTAAGCTAGAATAAGAGGTTGTGGTCCTAACGGAGGAATTGGAGAAGATAAATAGTAAATTTAAAAACAACATAAATTTTGAAAAGACCATCAAAATGCTAGATGAAATTATAAATAGCCAAAGGTCACCATGCATTAAGATGGGTCTTGGCTATGAGGAATAAAAATATGTTATTAAGAAGCATTTAAAATAAGAAGGTGTTGAACATCTGAAGAAAGAAGATAAGAATCCTAAAAATAAAAATGCTTCATAAAAAACAACAACAAAGGGAAAAAAATTTTGGCATAATGTTCCGACAAGAAACCTTAGGAGATCATTATTTCTAAATAGTTATATCAGGTACCGGAAATAATTTTATTCATATTATTTTTCTTGCAATTAGTTTGGGCATCGATAAGTAAATTTTAAAGGACATGCAAGGAATGTGTATGGATGGAACGGAAATAGAGTTGGACATGATTTTTCACGTATGATATATAATTCATTTTCTCCATTATCAGATGATGTTGTATATTACAATTGTGATACTAATTGACATATGACAAGACAATGTATAAGTAATCTTGTAGATAAAAATAAGAAAGTGGACACATGTTCTAAACACAAAGGTGAATTCATAAAATTTTGTTAGAAGAATCAAAAGCAAGAAAAATATGAAGAAAGAGTAAACTAGGCTTGCATAAGAGGCATGTGGCATATAGGCATACGACACCAAGGATGAAAAGAAAAAGAATGGGAAAATACTGAATTCCTTAGTCAACATAGGAGTAGGTACTTGTATATTTTGTAGTTCATGATATATTTTTAGAAGAAAGTGAGATTTAAAAATGACCTTAGTGGAAGAAGGAAATAAAAAACAATAGCTAAAGCGTAAGTAAATAAAGGTTGTAACTTCAACTTGTAAGATATTGTCGATGACAGAGTTGCTAGAAAGTATATATAGGAAAAGGATATTAAATCCTCAGTGAGTTGATAAGTACCAAAGTAAAAATGCCTAAATGTTGAGGTTAATGATTCTAATCAGTGCATGCAAGGGATTTCAAATGAGGAAATCAAAAGGAAGGATTTAGTGTGCCAAGTCAAGGAAGTAGCTATTAGTGCTTCTAAAGAAGTATATGTGGAGCACTAAACTGAAATTATCCTATGAAATTTTTCTGAGGAATTAATTGTCTATATACAACGGTTGTATGGTAGAGAAGTAATAATTATCTCATTAAATTAGTATCCCGCAGAGAAAGATACCAAAATGATGATAACAATGTGCAAGGAAAAATTATCATGTATAATGGTGAAGATAATTATGAAGATACCTCATAGGAAGATATAGATGAAGAGATGCATGAGGAAGCTTATGGAGAGTCCATCATTCAATGTAAAAAAGAATAAGTGTCTAAGTGTGATTGTGAATAACGGTAGTAGTGACAGCTTATTGTCAAGATTTATAAGTATTTAATGAGTTGTTTTAAACTCGCATGAACTGAATAGGGGTTATAAAAGTGAATCTGAGAAACAATAGACGAATGGAGCAGGTTGATTTTGAATTACATGTAACTGGAAGAACACATTTTAAGATGTTGAACAATTTAGGAAACACTAAATATTTCTTAGAAATAAAAATTCATACTAAGGAATGTGTAAGGTATTCAAGGAAATTCTCAAAGGTAAGGTACAAAAATTAGTTATCTATAACCATGTTGTTTATTCTCCATGTTATTCGGTCACTGAAAAATATGGATGGGATGCAATCATGGAGACAATCATTAAGGACCTGATATTGATGATCTATTTAAGTACTCTTATGACATTTGGATTCAATGTTGATGAACACAACACTTTTGGAAACAAGATTCACATGATGTTAAAGATAGGAGAGGGAATTAATGAGATTGAAATTATTGTTTAAGTACACATAGATATGTCTTCACTTGAAGATTCCGAATAATATATTGATATAAGGTAGTTAAAACTCTTAAGATAAACATAAACTAAGGAGGATTTAATCATTTCATAATGAATACAAGGACGAAAGATATCAACATATGAATAATCCAAGGGGGAGTGTTAAGACATGTACTCATTTTCCATTGATGTCAAAGAGGGAGTAATACAACACACGTACAAAAAAGGATAGTAAAATTATAGAAAATGGGAAAGATAAATTCACAAATTAATTATGTGCAAGATGGTATATTGCCATCACTGAAAAAGGGGGATATTGTTGGAATAATTGTCATCGATGTCACAGGAAGCTGAAGGAGTTGACATACATAAAAAAATGTTGTATCTATTGTCATTAATGTAAAGTTTCAATGTATATCGTCTAGATCCAAGATGGTCAAATTTTTATCATTCGGAACTGAGATGGTCAAATCCTTATCATCTGAGCTCAATGTGTAGCTTGGAGTGATTGATTAACAACTTTCCTAATGCATATCGTGTAAAGCTAGAAGTTTAAATGGTCTAGAGATCATTAGTATTATTGCTATGGAGATCATCTACAATGTAGCATTGGTAATCTAGAAGTAGGTGTAGAAATGATATGAAGTGCTTACCAATAGAGTTGCTTATTTGGAGATCGTGGACTATGTTTCTCATTTGGAGATCGCCAATAGATTTTATTTTAGAGAGATCTCCCAATTTATAATTATGAACCATTTTCACTCTAAAGATGGGAATATTCTTGATTTGGATAAAATATTGAGTGATCAAGAGTCTCATTTATAAATTCATCCAAGAATAACAAGAAGATAGAACTATGAGTAATAAGCTACAAGTTGAGTGGTGAGGGAATGTCAAAGGACACTAATTGATGTAATTTTTATTTGACCATGGAAGGCCAAATGCCACTTGTAACCACAAATTATATGCACTTCTAGGTACATTTTTAGGTCTTAAAGCACACTAATATACACATGATTCCTAAGCAAGAAAACTAGTGGTTGACATTTCCTTTGAGAATTTTGGTTATTATATTTTACACATTATTGTCTTTACACATCTTACATATCTATCAAAACTTGACTGATTTATCTTTTGATGACCTCGAACACTAGCGCCTAGATAGGAAAGAAGCACCTAGGTGTTCGTGTCCCTTATAGGCGCTATTGAGATTCTTTATCTTATTTTTACTCTTTTGGGTGATTTTCACCTTTTGGTAACCTTTTAAAACTTTTGGTTGACCGTTTAGTTGTCAATTACAAAATTCAAAGAAGGGATTCATATATGTACTTAGTTAATTCTCCAAATAAAGGGCTAAAAATTAACATTATCTACTATCACCTAAAATTGTATCCAAAGGCACAAGAGCATTACAAAGCATCCATCTAGCACATTCACACAAGGGAAAAGGGATGCATAACTATGGGACAATGGATGCACAACTCTGCATACACAACATAGGATGGGGAAGTTCATTTTATTCCATCACACAGATTCTATACATTTTTACATTCTAGGTCTAGCTCTTTATCACTATGTAACTTTCATAGGGGAAACTGAGGGCATCATTAAATACACTTTTACACAAAACTACATGGAGTCTGAAATGTAGTGCAACACTAGGTAGTAATTTCACTCTTCGGGTGACTGCTAGTGTCATTTCAACTCCACATTATGCATATTTATTTTAATATTCAATATTGGTTATGGGAATGTGTAGTTAGGTATCTCTCTTTGCAAGTTATAGGTACAATCAATGACAATGTCTAAAATATAGAGCAATAAAAAGTGATCAACAATGAATCTCCTCCTGCACACAAAAAAGTAGATCATGAATATTCACACAGGAACTAGCACCAAAAATTGAAATTAGTACCTGGGAGATCCTGTACTCCTATGGGCACTCCTATCCTACAAATTTTAAGTTACTGAACTTCTATTAAAATTTGACAATGCTGCTCCTTGTATGTTATGATAGTTTCCTAGTCTAGAGCATCTCCAACTTACTCAAAAATCAACTAAGTCACCCTCTCTCTTTATCTTACTTAGAGTTTCATATTATTGCATGTTTGTTTCTTGTGGATTTACTATATTTTATTACTTTTATATCATTCAATTCAATATTTACTCTAAAATTAAGATTTAATTCAATTTAAATTAAATCATTTGGTGAACCGCACTGATGATCGAACACTTGGATTATTATTTTTCCTATCCTAATGGATCTTCTTTTATGGCTCCTCAAATTCCTCAAATATGCTTGCATGAATTACTTCAAATTCACCCACATTGCAAATATGTATTCCAAAAATACATAGACACCATGTACATCCTTCGCAATACGCCACCTATAAAAGTAAGTGCCATTTTCAATTGTCTCTATGATGATCCTATCCTTCATGATACCATAACCAATCATCCCATAATCAATTCAATTCAATCTTTATATCATTTATTTCAAGATACATTTTAATCTATGGAAACCACAATCACATCAATCATAGCTGAAATCCAACATCTCGAGGTCACTTCACATGCCCATGCTAATTCTTCTTTTACATTGTCGACATTAAAATTTTCCTCTGTAATTTCTATTTTATTAATGTATAGATGTTGTTAAGTATAATTAGTAGTGGCATCCAATACAAGATAACGGCTCTGTTAGTACGGTGCCACCAATAAAGTAGAGTATGGTAACAGTTAAAGTATAAAAGGAATGTTGTGGTAAAAAGTAAATATTTGTCGTAAGTGGTCCGGTAATGTTAAAATGTCAAAGTTGGGGTAAGTAGATAAGTAGGGTCTACATGATTAGGAATTAGAAATATTATATTTGTAATAAGGACAAAGAGTGATGTCATAAATATTTTGTGTATTTTATTTGTGGAAAAGTCGAAAAAGGTGGAGCCCATGTGAGATGATAAGGTTTATCTTATCTTAGAAGATAAGCCTACATGTAAAGGCAAGAGTTTAGGCATGGAATATGATTGGCCGGAAGAGATTTCCTATCCTATCTTAGAGATAGGGTGGATAAGCCTAAATTCCTATAAATAAAGAAGCCACCCCCCTCATTTAGCATAGAGAGTAGTGAGAAATATTGTATGAGTAAGTGTGTAAAGGAAGCCATCATTTAAAAGGTGTGTTAAAGAATCCATTATGAAGTTTCTCCCATAGTTATTGTTGGAAGGAAAGTGAAGTCAGTAACACTTGAAGTACCTCATGGGTGAGATTGTAACAATTTCATGTTGATATTATAATTTACACTTATATTTCAAATTTGTCATCATTCCTTCGTATCATATTCTATGGTATTCTTGTGTTATGTTTTTTTGTTGTGTTTCCAGATTACATCCACCAAACTAAAGGTTGTGCATTAGTAAATAATCATAGCACGAGGAGTTCCCTGTGGAGAATTATCATAGTGCCGGATTGGTGATGACATTTTGGTTCCGTTGCCAGGACCATTCCTCGTTGGTGGATTTTCTGGAGAAATATTCCCCCTTAGTCAGAAATCATTTGAAGGATAACCTTGTTTATAATGTGCATAGTAGTTACCATGGTAAAGTCACTTTTTACCATGAATAGTATTTACCATAGTAAAGTCACTTTTTATTGTGAATAGTATTTACTGCAGTAACTTCACTTTTTACCATGAATAGTGTTTACCATAGTAAATTCATTTTTTACCGTAGTAAGTCAAGTTTTACCATAGTTACCATGGTCATTTATATTTTCTATTATAGTGATTCCAATTATTTGTGCACATAAGTCTTATTGATTGTACTTGTGGGTTGGTATTTCACTATGGTTACTTTTGAAAATGGGGAAGATTCCTATTTTTCAGCCTAATCTAATGAAGATGTTTCCTCTTTCATTCAAGAGTTTAAGCAATCTTGCATTTGTAATGGCCTCATAAGAAGGGAACAATGGACTAAATTTTTTCCTACCTTTTTGGATGGTTCAGCCCTTAGGTGGTTTGAAACACTATGCGATAATGTGAAAAATTCATGGGATTTATTAACTGAAAGTTTTCTTGAAGAATTTGGTGAACAACAGAAATATGCAGATCTCATGATCAATATCACAAATCTATCCCAAGGAGAGAAGGAGAAGATAAGGTATTATCATGCTCATGTTCTAGAGCTAAGGAGGAAGCTCGATACCCATATCTGAAAGGAAGGATTAGAAAATGGGTTGATGAATGGCGTGGATAATCTCCTCTGTAAGCACTTCATTCTTGGGATGAAGCCAGAAATTAGACAATGAGGGAAGTATGACTACCTATCTACCATTGAACAAGAAAAGTAGATTGCAAGAAGGCAAGAAGAAAGCATGGAAGATGAGCCCAAAGAAATTGTTGCTAAGGTAGAGCCTACACCAACACCTTTGGTCTAGAATCTACAACCACTCTCGGTGAGAAAAAATATTTCTCCTAGTACATCTACTGAGTATGAAGATCTACTCAGGAAGATGGGCTAGCTAACTATTAATCTTCTTCAAGGAAAATAATTTAGTTCTCATGGAGGAAATAGAGGTCTAAAAATAAATATTTCTAAAGTTGTATGTTATGGTTGTTATAAAAAGGGTCATTATAAGTATAATTGTCCAGATAGAGCTTCTACATCTGGTACAAGAGATAATGATCAAGGAAAAGCACCTATGAATTCTTTTCATGTAGTAGATAAGAGCATAAATAATGAAGTAGATGTGTTTATAACAAAAAGAAAGAAAGAAAAAGATAACCAAGATGGAAATGATCCTAAGAAGATGAAAGGAGAAACTAGTAAGAAACATAGGAGAAGAAAGTTGGGTGTAAAGGATTTTTTTATTTCACAGGGACAAGGACCATACTCCATCTTAGAAGATCTATCCAAAAGGCCTGCAAATATTACATATGGTCAACTCTTAGCTATGTCTTCTAAGAAGAGGCGGGAGCTGCGAAGTGGACTCAATGCTCGACGAAGTAAGGAGGTTGAGGTACCTGTTTTAGAGGCAGAGGCGGATCCCTACACTCCACAAGCTAAGGTACTATGTAATGGTATTTCAATTCATGATGTCTTAGTTGATGGAGGTGTTGTAGTTAATGTAATGACCGAGTCTATAATGATTATGTTGGGTCTAAAAATTGATCACCCCTCAACACTTATGTTAAGGTCACTAAATAAGGGAAAAACTAAACCAGAAGGTGTAGTTTTCAAATGTGGCAATATGTGTTATGGGTGTTGTATGTGTGGTAGACTTTTAGGTGATGAAAAATGGTACTGTTACGTACCCAATGTTGTTAGGAAGACCATGGCTAAGGAGAGTTCATGCAAGAAACTACTAGAATGAAGGTTTCATGACACTTGGACATGGTAGAGAGGGTGAAGATAAACATGATCCCTAAGCATCATAAGACAAAACTTTTGGATTCAAGTGAAGAAACTGATGATTGCACATCCTCTTATTACTCTAGTACCAGTGAAGTGGACACAAAAGATGAAGAAAGTGAGGTTGATGTTTTCGGTCATGAATATCCTTCCAGTCACACCGACTCATGAACCCATAAAATTATCTGAAGAAGAAATTGATGATCTTCTCCAACAAATAAAGATTGGTGATGCTATGATGGAGAGTGAGAAGGAATCCTACCTCTAGCTCTTTTGAAGGTACATACACATATTCACTTTTGATTACAAGGAACTCTGTCAAGTAAGTTGGGTAGAACATTTTTTTGAGCTGGTAGATGGTGCTAAGCCCATAAAGTAAATGTCATATAGAATGAATCCTAATTTTTTTAAGACTGTAAAAGAAGAAATAGATAAGTTGCTTGATGCAGGATTCATATTTGCTATGGAGAATTTAGAATGGGTTTCGCCCATTTTGATCTCAATAAAAAAGAATAGGAAGCTACACATTTGTGTTGATTATAGGAAGCTTAATAAGGCAACAAACAAGGATCATTACCCTCTTCCATTCTCAGATCAGATCTTGGATGAAGTAGTTGGCCAGAAGTGTTATAGTTTTGCTGATGGATACAAACAAGTTCTTATAGTAGAGAAATATCAGCTAAAGACCACATTCACCACTCCTTGGGGAACATTTGCTTATAGAGTTATGCCTTTTTGGGTTGTGTAATGCTCCAGAAATGTTCCAATGCTTGATGAATAGGGTGTTTGAACCCTACATTGGGAACTTCATCAGAGTATTTCTGGATGATTTTTACATCTATGGGAGCAAGATGGACCACCTGCACTAGATGGAAATGACATTTCAAAGGTTAGATGAAGCACAAGCCTCACTAAACCCTACAAAGTGTGTCTTTGGATGTTCTAAAGGCATTTTGTTAGGGCATGTTGTATCCAGAGATGGTATTGGTATTGATTCTGATAAAGTTTCAAAAATCAAAGAGTTACCATTTTCTATGAATAAAAGTAAGTTGATATCATTTTTAGGCCATTTGGGTTACTATAGAAGGTTCATCAAGAATTTATCAAAGATTACACAGTCACTAACCCAGTTCTTGAAGAAGGATGTTACTTATGAACCAAGAAATAAGGCACATGAAGATTTTGAACAACTGAAGGAAGCCTTGGTGTCTTCACCTGTTTTAAAGAATCCATATTGGAGCAAGCCATTCATTGTGTATATTGATGCCTCAGATGCAGCACTAGGAAGTACTCTGAGCCAAAAGGATGAAAATGAGAATGATCATCTAGTTTACTTTAGGAGAAGACAAATGAGTAGTGCTGAAGTAAATTATATTGTAACTGAAAAAGAGGCTCTAGCTATCATTTTTGTTGTAAAGAAGTTTAGAAATTACTTGCTAGGGAAGAAATTTATAGTTATAATAGATCATCAGGCTCTAAAATATATTGTAAATAATCCTAACCCATCAGGGAGGATAGAAAGATGGATAATTTTTCTACAAGAGTTTGAATTTGATATTATAGATAGGCCAGGAAAGAAGCATGTTAATGAAGATGCACTCTCTCGAGCCTATGATGGTTTAGGATCATCTTGTGATGATGATGATTTCCTAGATATAGCATTGTTATCCCTTGACACAATCCCTAGTGAATACATAGATATTTGGAATTATCTGAATGAATTCAAGTTTCCTGATGGTGCCAATGTAAAGACTAAGAGGAATATTACTCAAGCCAGTCATCCATATTCTATTCTGCATGGTGTATTATTTCGAATAGGACTTGATGGACAGTACAATAGGGTAGTTGGACATGATCAAGGGAAGGAGTTGATAGAAGGATCTCACAATGGTACATGTGGAAGAAACTTCTCTAGACAACTTATAGCAAGAAGGATCTTGGATGCAGGTTATCACTGGCCCACTCTTTTTATAGATTGTTATAATTATTGTAAGACGTGATATTTGTCAAACACATGGTAATCGTAAGACTTCATCAGCTCCATTATTCCCTATTCTTCCACTTGGTCCCTTTGAAAAGTGGGGAATAGACATTGTAGGTCCACTTCCAACTAATCCACACCAAAATAAGTATATTGTAGTTGCCACAGATTATTTAACCAAGTGGGTTAAAGCTAGGCCATTGAAAAACAACTTCTATGAATGAAGTGGCAAGGTTCATATATGAACGCATTGTCACTAGATTTGGTTGTTCATTATAAATTTTAACAGATCAAGGAAGCCACTTCATTAATGAGGTGGTAGAAGCCCTAGTTAACAAGTTTTCTACTAAGCACAAGAAGGCAACAACATACAAGCCAAGCACAAATGGATAGGTGGAATGAACAAATTTTGTGTTCTGTCAAATTTTAGCAAAAGATGCAACCTTACAGGTACATAAGTGGGATAAAAGGATTCATGCAACATTGTGGGCATATAGGGCAACATCAAAGTCAGCAATAAGATACTCCCCATTTTAGTTGGCTTATGGCATCGATCCAGTTCTTCCTATTGAGTTTGATATTCCCACTGTGAAAGTTATGAAAAAGGAAAGGATGGATGAAAGTGATTCATTAAAAGAAAGGTTGGTGCATCTTCATTTGCTAGAGAAAATGAGGGAAATAGTGAAGGATACAAGGTATAAGAAGAAATTAAAGCAGAAGGAATACTTTGATTAAAAGATCCATTGGTCTCCATTTCATGCCAATGATTTGGTTCTAGTATATGATTCCAGATACAAAAAATAAGGTAGAGAAAATTTCTTCCCAAATGGATGGGGCCCTACAAAATAACAGCTGTGCATGAAAATGGTACATATCAACTGGAGGAATTGGATGGCACTCTCATTACGAAATGGTTCAAACACGAAAACTTAAAGATTTTCCAAGCACTAGACTAGTCTACTCCAAGGACGGGGTAGAAGCTAGGAAGGGGGAAAATGTCGACATTAAAATTTTCCTCCATAATTTCTATTTTATTATGTATGTATTCGGAATATGATGTTGTTAAGTATGATTAGTAGTGGTGTTTGATAGAAGATAACGGCGCTATCAGTATGGTGCCGCCAATAAAATAGAGTATGGTAACAGTCAAAGTACAATAGAAATGTTGTGGTAAAAAGTAAATATTTGTCGTACGTGGTCCGGTAATGTTAAAATGTCAAAGTTGGGGTAAGTAGAGAAGTAGGGTCTACATGATTAGGAATTAGAAATGTTATATTTGTAATAACGACAAAGAGTGATGTCATAAATATTTATTTTATTTTATTTGTGGAAAATTCTAAAAAGGTAGAATCCATGTGAGATGATAAGGTTTATCTTATCTTAGAAGATAAACCTACATGTAAAGGCAAGAGTTTAGGCATGGAATATGATTGTCCGGAAGAGATTTCCTATCCTATCTTAAAGATAGGGTGGATAAGCCTGAATTCATATAAATAAAGAGGCCACCCCCCTCATTTAGAATAGAGAGAAGTAGTGAGAAATATTGTATGAGTAAGTGTGTAAAGGAAGCCATCATTTGGAAGGTGTGTTAAAGAAGCCATTAAGAGGTGTAACTGTGAAGTTTCTACCATAGTTATTATTAGAAGGAAAGTGAAGTTAATAACACTTGAAGAACCTCATGGGTAAGATTTTAACAATTTCACGTTGATATTATAATTTATACTTATATTTCATATTTTTCATCATTCCTTCGTATCATATTCTATGTTATTCTTGTGTTATGTTTGTTGTTGTGTATCTAGATTACATCCACCAAACGAAAGGCTGTGAATTAGTAAATAATCATAGCACGAGGAGTTCCTAGTGAAGAATTATCATAGTATCAGATTGGTGATTACAGTACACCTCATTAGTATCCGATGGGGATTACATGTGACTGTGGAATAAAAAGGAAATCTCAAGTATTTCTACTAATAGCACATTTCAGGGGTCATCGAGATGCTAGGGGTGGTTGTGTTGTTCCCAATCTTCTCAATATGTAGTTGATCAACTAGGCACCTGGACTGAGGTTACCACCCTTCTGGGGTCGACTTGACAAAAAAAATGGTCACCCATGTTACAGGTGCATCATAGAATGTGGCAGATGTGGAGGTACCATAACAGGTATAGATTCCTATGCTGTGAAATGACTATGGGTAAGGTAGGTGTAGGTAGTGCATGAGTTTTATTTCAGGGGCTGATGCAGAAGTAGGATTCGAGTGTTGGGGGGATAGACTACAAGCATGCCATTATATAAACTGACTTGAGGCATCCTCGAGTGGATCCCTCCAGTGGGAAAGATAGAATCATGCCATAGGCAACTAATGATTCCTTGGTCAAGGATTCATGCAACATTCCTCGTCAACCTGTGGCAGGAGTGATATGTTGGGAAGGATCCATGGGTGATCAAAATGGATCTCCTGGTATAAGGACCTGGGTGGGAGTGGTTGACATTACTAACATGGAATATGAGGGCAATTTTCTTGGCTATGAGTTACGTACCCAATTAACACCTCTTATAGATTCCTATACAACATTACCAATTCCAATTAATCAACGACATTTAAAAATACTTATCCCATCACCTCATAGGATCAAATAGGGATGGTAGGTGGATTGGGTTAAAATGTCAAGCTAGAAAACTACACAGGTTAAAAATATGTAAGCCATCACATCCTAGGGTAAACTGATGTACAGTCATTAGGTAATCCCTAATAGTTGGTCACCATGTGACAGAAGAACCACAAGTTGATATCCCTCACCAACATCCTCCAATTACACATATAATTCTTGTTTTCAATCAAGATAGAGCTTATTAGCATGGTCTATCTTATCAAGATCATATGATAGATACTGAGAGTATATAGATACTCTAAAGAGATAAAGATCCATGAAACAGGAAACCTTGGATGGGAATAAAAATATCTCCTCATATTTGCATTTTCTGAGAAACAACTACCCCTCCAAACTATTCACATACACATATATACTCTTATTTTGCAATTCACGTCAACCTTTCTAGTAACATTTTCTCTCATATCTACACTATGGGCGCACCTTGCTACATGTATCTATACTTCTATGTTACTCCATAAATTTATTTCTTCTCATGATTACTTATGGATCCTTCTACTCATGATACACATACTACTTTCTATCTAGGGTATACATCCTTTCATGCATTATACACACTTTTTTTTTATTACTCATAATGATAACATCTATTTACCAACAACTCTTGATATACACACTTGGAGGAAATCACACTTTCTTCCGCCCTCCATCACTATTTGGTGTCTATATCATCTAGTACTAGCTCTTTTTATACACTTCATGTTTTGTGCTTCGTGATAAAATGTTTCCTATCTTAGAATATAAAACACATGAAACATATCCTTCATCACCCAATGACAAACTCACATTCTATAATTTATACTTGAATGTTGAGGGTCCAATTCTTAAATGAGCCCTACATCATATACTTTATCTACAAAGAAGACAATAATTCGTATTCTTGCACAATAATATTAGGTACTTGTGTCCCCTTATGGGCGCTAGTTTCAGGGGGGAAAATCAGTCAATTTCTCAGTTCAACATAGTTTATAGTAGTTTTAAGATCAGTTCCTCAGTAGCAGGAATTTGCCTCAAGTTATATAATTAAGTATATCAATTGCATTTTAGTTACAATTGGAATAAAAGGATCTAAAGGAACAAATTAGGTATGTATAATCTGCAGTGGTGTTTATTCAAGAATCTTCATGGAAGGAGGGAAGAGATAGACCTCTCTCCCCAACACTCTTCTCTTGGTGTGAGATCACCCAGAAAATTTGCTCTCAGCGTGGGATCTCCCAAAAAATCGCTCTTGGTTTTTCACTGGATTTTCTTTACATTTTTTAATGATGAAATAGATAAGGGTAAGGGCTAAGGAGGAATACTTGTTAAATGGGTTGGTTGATGGTTGTTATGCATGTTATGAATTCTCAACCGAGTGTTGATTGTGAGAGACTCCTTTTGGCTAGGAGGAACTACCTGAAATAGAAAACAAGACCACAAAAGAGAAGTTAAATGATATATGATAGTGGATTGCCTAGTGTATGCTAGTTCTGGGAAGTGTGATAGTCTCTAGATGGCTACCAATCCACTGTTGAAAAAAATTAATGTGAGAAATAAATAAATTCCTACTGTAGTTGATATGATTTTGGTATCTCATTCAAGTGCAATAAGTAAATCCAATCACAACAGGCTAGGTTATGGTTGGATCTAAAGGAGAAGGTAAATGTCAAGGTACTATGTCAAGTCAGGGTTTGATTCTAGGTTGTTTAGATCAATTCATAGGAGGTTGTTTGGCTTTGTTTTTGGGTAAGGTATAAAACACAGAGACCAGTGTTGGTCTTGTATGACCAACGATGGTTTAGTAATAACCAACGATGGTTACTATGTATTTTCAATAACTCAATATTTCATGGTTTACGGATTTGTATGAGACTGACTCAGGGATGGTGAGGAGTGGGTGTAAGTATGGGGAGGTGTTGGAAATAATCAAAGATTTATATCAGTCAGGTATGAGTGATTTTATGGTGTGGGTGAAGGAATGATAAAAATTGTATAGAGATAAATGGTGGGGAAGTGAGAGTTCAAGTAGAAACTAATAACAGAAGTAACAAAGCCTACTAGAACAAAAATATAAGAATGTTGGTTAACAAGATACTTATTGTGGTGTAGGTTCGACGACTTGATGGAGGTGATGGTTGATCAGAGGAATGGTGTTTGGTGTCATGAAAGTGCTTCCCGGAAAGCTACCGTTGTTGCAATGCTCATAGATCTACCTGGACGATGGTTCTGGATGCCTGGATGCAAGAAAAGATGTTGTTTCTACTTGCACGGAGCTCTGATCTCATTCCCTTCTAGTCTTAGAATGTGCTAACCTCTCAAAAAATGCTACTAAGGTGAATAAATGGTAACTGATAACGGTTCCTTCTTGTCAAGCATCGGTTTAGTTCTGACCGGCGTCGGTTAAGGTGGGATTCCCTAGGTTTACTAAAATGGTTAAATCTTTCTAATTTCTTGAACCCTATTAGTTTTGTTCTTACAGATCAAAACAGAACCTTCCCTTCTAATGAGCGGGAATGTGGTTAGAGATATTTTAGGCATTGATTTTAGGGTTAGACCAAATCTTAGCTCATTAAGGCAAGCAAGACTTAGTTATTGTTAGTTATGGAAACATGCCAAGAATAGGTCTAGGATGAGGTGGTTAGATGAGGTGTCTAGGTGAGGTGGAAATTAGGTCAATTAAGGTAATAAAATAATGGATATTGTGAGGATAGGTATTTAATTTAATTAAAATAATTAAATTAATTATTAGTGTGGGGTGAAAGGGGGCCATGGTTGGGTGCCCATGTTTATGTCAATTATCTTATCAGAGGCTAAAGGGGGATGTAACCAAATTTAGGTGTCTACATTTGCCCCTTTTTGTCACATAGCTTGTATTGGTAAGTGATGCTGACAAAAATAAGAAGTGGTTGCGCCATGTGTGGATGAAGGTGATCCCCCTCAAACCAAGAATTTCTGAGGTGGAAGATGAAAGTGGTGAGTGGTTTGATAAAAGGTGGATGTGCTGAAAATTAGTGTAGATGTGGGTGAATGTGGGAAAGGGTAGAGGTCAAAAAAATGCTAATAGGTAAATGTTCTAGGGTCAAAGGTAGTGACAGTCAAACACAAACACATAGTATAAACTATGACATGGTTCTATGTTGAAGATCTTGCAAACTCTACAACGTCCAAGGTTGATAGGTTTATCTGAAAAAGGTTGAAGTGATTCTGGTAGCCAAGGCATAGGATATGTTGTGGAAACAAAATGTAGGTCAAGTGCAGGAACGTTTAGGTATGTTTTGGTAAACCAAAGGTTGGATCAGCATAAATAACATGATAATAGGCAAGGTAATGTCATTAGGTCAAACAACATGGGTAACAGTGGCGCAAGGTATAAGGAGAACATGAGTTCATAGGTCACGAAAAATGTTTCGGGTCCAAGTAGCTAGTCACAGCATCGGTAGGGCTGAGGTACGGGTAAAATATTAAGTCCTTAAACATAATTAAAGATAGGGAGAGGTAATTTATGCTACTAAGGGTGCAATAAGGATGGGTAAGGTCATGAAGGTGGCAAGTGGGCTAAAGGTGGGTCAAAATGGGAAATAGGTACTAAAAGGGGAATGACAGGTAGTTGATGCTGCTTAGTTAATGACCGACGTAGGTTTACTAGGGCATGACCTGAAAGACATCGGTCATGTTGATTTGGGTATACAAAAATATTTGACCTATACAGATTCATTTGTACACTTTTGAATTTTGGAAAATGATAGAGAAATGAACGAGATGTGATTTTTTGTGAGAGAAGTACATGGGACTGTACCGAGGTGAGGTGGAGAGATCTGGGTGGGGAGAGGAGTCAGGTAGATGGACCCAAGAGATTAGGAAGAGTGAGTGGATTGGTGGAGAGGTTGGAGGTAGAGGTGTTACATGTGACCACCAACATAGTGGCTAGACGTGCCACCATTGAGGCGACGCCGAGATGAGGTAAGATCTAAGCTTTTATATGTATTGTTGTTAAATGTAGAAGGAAATATGGGTCAGGGGGTGTGGGTAGGGTAAAGAATTTTAAATTTTGTGGTTAAAATGGGTGCGATAAGGGGTGGGAAAAGGCATAAGTAGGTTGAATAGGGTTGGGGAGGGTTTTTAAGGAAGTTTGGCTAGGTGTCTAGAAGAAATATGAGAGAAATGAGGGGAAAAAAAATCAAGGGTTCAGGTTTGGAGCGCAGTAACAATGATCGACGCTAGTCGAGGTATGGCCGACATCAGTCTGTAGATACCGACATTGGCTAGGATTGAAGAATTGATGTCAGTTTAGCATGGACTAGTGTTGGTCAAAAGTGATTGGCACTGGTTAGAGAACTTAGGGTGTAGGTTTATTAGGGTTGGGAATTTAGCTTGAAGGGTTTTAGGTTTGGGGTGTTTAGGGTTTGTGGTTTAGGGTGTGGTTAATGGGGTTAGGTTTGGAGGGGTTAGGTGGGGGTTTTGGGTTTAGGGTTTAGGTTAGAGGGTTTAGGTTTGGGGTTTAGGTTTCTAGGAAAAAGGTTCAGGTTTGTAGGGGTGAGGTGGTAGGATTGAGGGTTGTAAGTGTTAGGAGTGAGGGTGTTGTGTGATGGATTTAGGTTTTTAAGGGTTAGGTATAGGGGTGTTTCTTGATGGGTTTTGGTTTATAGGGGTTAGGTGGGGGTGGACGGAAATGTTGGTTAAAGGAAAGTTGAATAATGATTCTAAGGTGGTGGATGTAGGCCAGAGAGCAGCTACGGATGAGGGATCGTGTACCTCCTTTATTGTTTTTGGTATGATCGAGTGTCACCACTGATGAGTGGAGGCACATGAAAACATTGACTTGATAGGAGTGAGATGTTATAGTCAAATAGTATGAGAGCCGAGACTTATGGTCACAGTCATCGATAGATGGGATGCAGTGACCAACAAATTCCATTTACCGATGGGTGAGATGACAGTCACCCTAGAGGATTTCTATCAGATCTTGTACCTACCAATAGTGGGACAATAGGTGTATTCTATCTCCTCGGAGGCCTCCGAGGAGTTGATGTTGATAATGTTTGGTGAGGGTATGGTAGAGATGAGGTTTCATAGCACCAATGTGAACTATGGTGAGATGTATGTAGCCCATCCAAAGGAGATGAGGCTAGTAGTTTTGATTATGGAAGCAACATGTTATTTCACAATACTGAATGTAGAGGGTGGGAGATTCCCATGGGCATTGATGGGGGTCCTCCATGACATGATGGAGGAGAGGATTTGATTTGCTTGGGTTTCAGCATACTTAGTGAAGTTGTATAGGGAGTTGTGTGCATATAGGAGATTACGGTGGTTCAGCCTATGTCGCACCTTTAATTTCCAATGTTGGGCATATGAGAAAATTGTATGTGTGAGGCCATTGGGTATGCCCCGGGATGATGCATTCAAGCCTGGTTTTGTTTGAGTGGGTTACAGGCACTAGGTACCAGTTACTAGACCACGTAGAGTTGTCAGGGCTACACATGATGTAGCGTATTACATGAATTTAATAGAGGGGTTTTCCAATGTGGACATTATTTAGAGGCCCTATGTGGGTTTTCCATCATATAGGTAGATGACCACGGAGTTAGATGAGTTACAACTAGTTTTATGGATAGAGGGGCATCACGCGGGAGACCATGAGCTGATACCTGTAGACATGGTCAGACAGTAGTTTGGGCTATTACAGGATGTACCACCTCCCTTCCCATAATATAGGAGGGATAACGTGGAGAGGTTGATGTCCCCTCCATGACCCACTATGCTAATAGGGAAAGAGGAGGCACCAGTAGGAAAGCACATTGATGATGTCAGGTGCACTAACACATACAGACAGTGGTGGGTAGCTCAGCTATGAGCAGCACCACCAAGACAAGGACAACCAGACATGGCCACCCTCACAGTCTAGAGGGACATGTTACAGGTTTACAGGGATAACTGACAGTTTCATAGGCAGAAGTGGCCACGTTACAGGAACATGTGGTGGTCGTTCAGGCCTAGGTCACAACATTACAGGGAAGGTACCCACATACGGTGGGGCCAGAGATGGGGAGTAGGTGGGCACCCCACAGGCATAGGTTACATGGTTGCAAAGTTAGTTGGCCACTACATAGGCACAAATTATGGCCTTACAGGCCCAGATTGTTATGCAAGCACTGACACTGGCACCAACATAGGAAACATGATAGGAACATGGACAAGGTCTCATGGTAGAAGTATAGGTACTGGGTTAGAGACCCTTATTGATAGGGCAGAGTACATAGGTTACGGTGAAACCCATGACACCTCTTCAAATAGTTCCCATGCCCAGATTCAGGGATGCCCTAGGTGAGGCAAGGTATTATCATGATTATTTGGTAGTAACAAGGATAGATGTCCCTTCATATGTGGAGTACGAAGCACAATAGGCCTCGAGTGAGAGGACCTAATCCCACACTCAATTTTGGAGAGCCTAAGGGGATGGCTAACCCAGAGGAAGGAATAGGGTGAAGCTTCCAGTGTATATAGGCCAGATCCATGTGAGGGGCCATCAATTTCTACATCGAGGCCCATAGCAGGTAGTGAGGCGGGTGTGGGGCACCATACAGGAGTGACACGGGAGTCAGGAGATACCTACTTAGAGATCTGAGGGGTAGGAGAGGGATATCACCATTTTGGATAATATAGGGATTATCTGTGATATGGACCAGCCTGCGTACCGATGATTTTTTGTATATGATACCAGCCTGCGTGCCGATGATGTTTTGTATATGATACCATCCTGTGCATCGATGATCTTGAGACATTTGTATTAGAGACATTGTATATTGGAGATATTTGAGCAGACAGGTAGAGATGTTGATGATATATATATATATATATATGGTAATGATGATGTTTATGACATGATGTGTATATGTACTTTTGATGATGATGTTTTACATGTGATGGGAACTAGGTAAGTTAGGCGTGATAGAGTCAGGTCATAGACATGGATGGAGCCAGGTTGGTTTAGGCATGGATCTAGTCAAGTCCTAGGCATGGATCATGTTAGGTCAAAGGAATGGTTGGAGTCAATTCATAGGTAGGGTGGATCAAGTTTTTTTTTAGATTTAAGTTCCACGTTATTGGTAACAAAGGAAACAAATGATGATGGATATGCATGTTATGTTTGAAATTTCTGAATATTTTTGAATTGTGGAAATTGGTGAACGTTATGATGATGTGTGGAAAAATGGTTGATAGTGATGTTTGTTAATTGGTGTTTGTTTGGTTTAATTTTGAGTTATTTATATAGAACGGAAACCAACTAGGGTAGAATGTGAATAAGAATGGAAAAGGGGGAATGGATAAGAGTAGAGAGTGGCTAAGCTAACCTCTAAGTCCCATATGCCCTTGAAGTGCTTCCTACATATTCATAGTGAAAAGGGACTTTATGCCAATGTAGTTGTCCCATAAGCTAAGGAATATTAGAATGAAGTAAAAAAAGGGATTGATATGTGTTTAGGCATGGGTGAATGTAGGTCATAGGCATGATTGAGTCGAGGTTATAGGCATGGTTGAATGGTTTTTAAATATAGGTGTTGATGATCTAGCCCTATATAGGATAGTCAATAAGTAATGAGGAAGGGGAATGGTAAGAGGTGGTAAAAAGATCCACTTAATTGATAAGAACCCTAATGAGTCGATCATACCTAAAAGGATCTTATGAACACAATACCTTAAAGGCGTTCCATAATGGACCATTTTAAGGGTGAAGAAAGTCACATAATCAAGAAATGTCACATTTGCGTCAAGTCCCTTGAGTAAAGAGGAAATTAGGAAAAAAAGGAAAGGAGGTGAGAATGGGCGATTAAGTGTAACTTAGTGTACAACAACGTTTCTTTTGGAAAAAGAAACCTGGGATTAAGAATAGGCCAATCCACGATAAAAATTTCATCTTTTTCTTCATTTTTTTAATAGATTGATCGATGTGGGAAGATTATATGGGATGACTATATTATCTCCTTGAGGTCTTCATGAATTTGATCGATGCGGGAAGCTTCTGAATGTTTATTATATTTTTGTAACGACTCTATATAGTTTTCCTTCAAGGGAGTAGTCTATTGATAGTGGTATAATTAGAGTGAAGAGATGTCCTATCGACACTAAAATTTTCCTCCATAATTTCTATTTCATTAATGTATGTATTAGGAATAGGATGTTGTTAAGTATAATTAGTAGTAGCGTCTGATAGAAGATAACGGCGCCATCAGTACGGTGTCGCCAATAATGTGGAGTACAGTAACAGTCAAAGTACAATAGGAATGTTGTAAAAAGTAAATATTTGTCGTAAGTGGTCCGGTAATGTTAAAATGTCAAAGTTTGGGTAATTAGAGAAGTAGGGTCTACATGATTAGGAATTAGAAATATTATATTGGTAATAAAGACAAGGAGTGAGGTCATAAATATTTTGTGTATTTTATTTGTAAAAAGTCTAAAAATGTGGAACCCATGTAAAATGATAAGGTTTATCTTATCTTAACAGATAAGCCTATATGTACAGATAAGAGTTAAGGTATGGAATATGATTCGTCAGAGTGGATTTCTTATCCTATCTTAGAGATAAGATGGATAAGCCTGAAAGTTCTATGAATAGAGAGGCTACCCCCCTCATTTAGCATAGAAAGAAGTAGTGAGAAATATTGTAGGAAGTGTTCGAAGGAAGCCATCAGTTAAAGGTGTGTTGAAGAAGCCATCAAGAGGTGTAATTGTAAAGTTTCTCCCATAGTCTTGTTGAAGTATCTCATGGGTGAGATTGTAACAGTTTCATGTTAATATTATAATTTATTTTGATATTTTAGATTTGTCGTCATTCTGTCTTATCATAGTCAATGGTATTCTTGTGTTCGGTTGTTGTTTTGTTTCCAAATTACATCCACCAAACTAAAGACTGTGCATTAGCAAATAATCATAGCATGAGGAGTTCCCGGTGAAGAATTATCATAGTGCCGGATTGGTGATGACATTTTGGTTCCATTGCCAGGACCATTCCTCGTTGGTGGATTTTCTGGAGAGATATTCCCACTTAGTCAAAAATCAATTAGAGGGTAACCTTGTTTTTACTATGCATAGTAGTTACCATGGTAAAGTCATTTTTGCCATGAATAGTAGTTACCATGGTAAAGTCATTTTTGCTGGAATAGTATTTACCGCAGTAAAGTCATTTTTTGCTGGAATAGTATTTACCGCAGTAAAGTCACTTTTTACCATGAATAGTATTTACCGCAGTAACTTCACTTTTTACCGTGAATAGTGTTTACCACAGTAAATTCAGTTTTTACCGCAGTAAGTCAAGTTTTACCATAGTTTACCGTGGTCATTTCTATTTTACTGTAGAAAGGTGTAAAGTCACTTTCTAGTATAGTGATTCCAATTATTTGTGCACATAAGTCTTGTTGATTGTACTTGTGAGTCAGTATTTCACGGTGGTTACTTTTGAAAATGGGAAAGATTCCTGTTTTTTCAGCTCAATCTAATGAAGATGCTTCTTCTTTCATTCAAGAGTTTAAACGATCTTGTATTTGTAATGGCCTTATAAGAAGGGAATAATGGACTGAATTTTTTCCTACCTTTTTGGATGGTTCAACACTTAGGTGGTTTGAAACACTAGGTGATAATGTGAAAAATTCATGGGATTTATTAACTGAAAGTTTTCTTGAAGAATTTGGTGAACAATAGAAATATGCAGATCTCATGATCGAGATCACAAAGCTATCCCAAGGAGAGAAGGAGAAGATAAGGGATTATCATGCTCGTGTTCTAGAGCTAAGGAGGAAGCTCGATGCCCAGATCCGAAAGGAAGGACTAGCGGATGGGTTGATGAATGGCATGGATAATCTCCTCTGTAAGCACTTCATTCTTGGGATGAAAACAGAGATCAGACAACGAGTGAAGTATGACCGCCCAGCTACCATTGAACAAGCAAAGGAGATTGCAAGAAGGCAAGAAGAAAGCATGGAAGAGGAGCCCAAAGAAATTGTTGCTAAAGTAGAGCCTACACCAGCACCTTTGGTCCAGAATCCAAAACCACTCCCGGTGAGCACAAATATTTCTCCTAGTACATCTACTGAGTATGAAGATCTTCTCAAAAAGATGGGTCAATTAACTATTAATCTTCTTCAAGGAAAGGAATTTAGTTCTCATGGAGGAGATAGAGGTCCAAAAAGAAATATTTCTGAAGTTGTTTGTTATGGTTGTTATAAAAAGGGTCATTATAAGTATAATTGTCCAGATAGAGCTTCTACATCTGGTACAAGAGATAATGATAAAGGAAAAGCACCTGTGAATTCTCTTGATGTAGTAGATAAGAGTAGAAATAATGAAGTAGATGTGTTTGTAACAAAAAGAAAGAAAGAAAAATATAATCAAGATGGAATTGATCCTAAGAAGATGAAAGGAGAAACTAGTAAGAAACATAGGAGAAGAAAGTTGGGTGTGCAGTATTTTCTGATTTCACAGGGGCAAGGACCATACTCCATCTTGGAAGATCTGTCCAAAAGTCCTGCAAATGTTACATATGGTCAACTCTTGGCTATGTCTTCTGAGAAGAAAGCGGGAATTGCGAGGTGGACTCAATACTCGAAGAAGGAAGGAGGTTGAGGTCCCTATTTTGGAGGCAGAGGCAGATCCCTATGCTCCACAAGCTGAGGTATTATGTAATGGTATTTCAATTCATGATGTCTTAGTTGATGGAGGTGCTGCAGTTAATGTAATGACTGAGTCTGTAATGAATATTTTGGGTTTAAAAATTGATCGCCCTTCAACACTTATGTTAAGGTCATTAAATAAAGGAAAAACTAAACCAGAAGGTGTAGTTTCAAATGTGGCAATATCTGTTATGGGTGTGGTATGTGTGGTAGACTTTCAGGTGATGAAAAATGGTACTGTTGCGTACCCAATGCTGCTGGGAAGACCATGGCTAAGGAGAGTTCATGCAAGAAACTACTGGAATGAAGGTTTCATGACACTTGGACGTGGTAGAGAGAGGGTGAAGATAAATGTGATCCATCGACATCATAAGGCAGAACTTATGTATTCAAGTGATGAAACTGATGATTGGACATCCTCTGATTACTCTAGTACCAGTGAAGTGGACACTGAAGATGAAGAAAGCGAGATGGATGTTTCAGTCATGGATATCCTTCCAGTCACACCAACTCATGACCCCATAAAATTATCTGAAGAAGAAGTTGATGATCGTCTCCAACAAATAAAGATTGGTGATGTTGTGATGGAGAGTGAGAAGGAATCCTACCTCCAGCTCTTCTGAAGGTACATACACCTATTCACTTTTGGTTACAAGGAACTCCGTCAAGTAAGTTAGGTAGAACATTGTATTGAGCTGGTAGATGGTGCTAAGCCCATAAAACAAATGCCATATAGAATGAATCCTAATTTTTCCAAGACTGTAAAAGAAGAAATAGATAAGTTGCTTGATGCAGGATTCATATTTGTTGTGGAGAATTCAGAATGGGTTTCTCCCATTGTGATCTCAATAAAAAAGAATGGGAAGCTACGCATTTGTGTTGATTACAGGAAGCTCAATAAGGCAACAAAGAAGGATCATTACCCTCTTCCATTTTCAGATCAGATCTTGGACAAAGTAGCTGGCCAGGAGTGCTATAGTTTTGCTGATGGATATAGCGGCTACAACCAAGTTCGTATAGCAGAGAAAGATCAGCTGAAGACCACGTTCACCACTCCTTGGGGAACGTTTGCTTATAGAGTTATGCCTTTTGGGTTATGTAATGCTCCAGCAACATTCCAGCGTTTGATGAATAGGGTGTTCGAACCCTACATTGGGACCTTCATCAGAGTATTTATGGATGATTTTTACATCTATGGGAGCAAGTTGGACCACCTGCACCAGATGGAGACAGCATTTCAAAGGTTAGATGAAGCACAAGCCTCACTAAACCCTACAAAGTGTGTCTTTGGATGTTCTAAAGGCGTTTTGTTAGGGCATGTTGTATCCAGAGATGGTATTGGTACTGATCCTGATAAAGTTTCAAAAATCAAAGATTTACCATTTCCTCTTAATAGAAGTAAGTTGAGATCATTTTTAGGCCATGTGGGTTACTATAGAAGGTTCATCAAGAATTTCTCAAAGATTGCACAGCCACTAACCCAGTTCTTGAAGAAGGATGTTACTTATGAACCAGGAAATAAGGCGCATGAAGCTTTTGGACAACTGAAGGAAGCCCTGGTGTCTTCACCTGTTTTGAAGAATCCAGATTGGAGCAAGCCATTCATTGTATACACTGATGCCTCAGATACAGCACTAGGAAGTACTTTGAGCCAAAAGGATGAAAATGGGAATGAACATCCAATTTACTTTGGGAGTAGACAAATGAGCAGTGCTGAGGTAAATTATACTGTAACTGAAAAAGAGGCTCTGGGTATCATTTTTGCTATAAATAAGTTTAGAAATTACTTGCTAGGGCAAAAATTTCTAGTTGTAACAGATCATCAGGCTCTAAAATATATTGTAAATAAGCCTAACCCATCAGGGAGGATAGCAAGATGGATAATTTTGCTACAAGAATTTGAATTTGATATTATAGATAGGCCAGGAAAGAAGCATGTCAATGCAGATGCACTCTCTCGAGCCTATGATGGTTTAGGATCATCTTGTGATGATGATGATTTCCCCGATGCAGCCTTGTTATCCCTTGAGACAATCCCTAGTTAATACATAGATATTTGGAATTATCTGAATGAATTCAAGTTTCCTAATGGTGCCAATGCAAAGACTAAGAGCAAGATTACTCAAGCCAGTCATCCATATTCTATTCTGCATGGAGTATTATTTTGAATAGGACCTGATGGACAGTACAAGAGGGCAGTTGGACGTGATCAAGGGAAGGAACTGCTAGAAGAATTCCACAATGGTACATGTGGAGGGCACTTCTCTGGACAACTTACAGCAAGAAGGATCTTGGATGCAGGTTATCACTGGCCCACTCTTTTTAAAGATTGTTATAATTATTGTAAGACATGTGATATTTGTCAAACACATGGTAACCGTAAGACTTCATCAGCTCCATTATGTCCTATTCTTCCACTTGGTCCCTTTGAAAAGTGGGGAATAGACATTATAGGTCCACTTCCAACTACATCACGCCAAAATAAGTATATTGTAGTTGCCACAGATTATTTAACCAAGTGGGTTGAAGCTAGGCCATTGAAAACAGCTTCCATGGATGAAGTGGCAAGGTTCATATATGAACGCATTGTCACCAGATTTGGTTTCCCATTAGAAATTGTAACAGATCAAGGAAGCCACTTCATTAATGAGGTGGTAGAAGCCCTAGTCAATAAGTTTTCTATTAAGCACATGAAGGCAACAACATACAAGCCAAGCACAAATGGACAGGTGGAACGAACAAATTTTGTGTTGTGTCAAATTCTAGCAAAAGATGCAGCCTTGCAGGTACATAAATGGGATAAAAGGATTCATGCAGCATTGTGGGCATATAGGGCAACATCAAAGTCAGCAACAGGATACTCCCCATTTCAATTGGCCTATGGCATTGATCCAGTTCTTCCTATTGAGTTTGATATTCCCACTGTGAGAGTTATGAAAAATGAAAGGATGGATGAAAATGATTCAGTAAAAGAAAGGTTGGTACATCTTCATTTGCTAGAAGAAATGAGGGAAATAGCAAAGGATACAAGCCATAAGAAGAAAATGAAGCAGAAGGAGTACTTTGATCAAAAGATCCGGTGGTCTCCATTTCAAGTGAATGACTTGGTTCTAGTATATGATTCCAGATACAAAAAAAGAAGACAGAGAAAATTTCTTCCAAAATGGATGGGGCCCTACAAAATAGTAGCTGTGCATGAAAATGGTACGTACCGACTGGAGGAATTGGATGGTACTCCCATTACGAAATGGGTCAACCACGACAAGTTGAAGATTTTCCAAGCACCAGAATAGTCTACTCCGAGGACGGAGTAGAAGCTAGGAAGGGGGAAGATGTCGACACTAAAATTTTCCTCCATAATTTCTATTTCATTAATGTATGTATTAGGAATAGGATGTTGTTAAGTATAATTAGTAGTAGCGTCTGATAGAAGATAACGGCGCCGTCAGTACAGTGTCGCCAATAATGTGGAGTACGGTAACAGTCAAAGTACAATAGGAATGTTGTAAAAAGTAAATATTTGTCGTAAGTGGTCCGGTAATGTTAAAATGTCAAAGTTTGGGTAATTAGAGAAGTAGGGTCTACATGATTAGGAATTAGAAATATTATATTGGTAATAAAGACAAGGAGTGAGGTCATAAATATTTTGTGTATTTTATTTGTAAAAAGTCTAAAAATGTGGAACCCATGTAAAATGATAAGGTTTATCTTATCTTAACAGATAAGCCTACATGTACAGATAAGAGTTAAGGTATGGAATATGATTCGTCAGAGTGGATTTCTTATCCTATCTTAGAGATAAGATGGATAAGCCTGGAAGTTCTATAAATAGAGAGGCTACCCCCCTCATTTAGAATAGAAAGAAGTAGTGAGAAATATTGTAGGAAGTGTGCGAAGGAAGCCATCAGTTAAAGGTGTGTTGAAGAAGCCATCAAGAGGTGTAATTGTAAAGTTTCTCCCATAGTGGAAGGCAAGTGAAGTTAACACTTGAAGTATCTCATGGGTGAGATTGTAACAGTTTCATGTTAATATTATAATTTATTTTGATATTTCAGATTTATCGTCATTCTGTCTTATCATATTCAATGGTATTCTTGTGTTCGGTTGTTGTTTTGTTTCCAGATTACATCCACCAAACTAAAGGCTGTGCATTAGCAAATAATCATAGCACGAGGAGTTCCCGGTGAAGAATTATCATAGTGCTGGATTGATGATGACAGTCCCTTTCGAGGGAGTCATCTTTTGTTGGAAGTTTGACTCAAGGAGTTGTATCCCTTTTTTTGTTTGGATGTTTAAGTCATGGAAAAGACTATAGATGAAGATTAGGTTCATTTTTAGAAGACAAGACCATAACACACAAAGATTAACTATGAAAGAGGTGGTTTTGAGTGATGAATGAGCATGGGATTCGATCTTGAAGAAGAGGAGAAGTATCCATGAGAATCATGTTATGAGTAGAGTCGTGGTACTCATTTTGAAGATAATGCTAAAAGGTGATGGGAATCACATGATTCTTTTTTAGTCGTGGATCCTCAAAAATGAGTAATATGGAAGGTAAACAACAATTAAGGGAAAAACAATCAAATGACATAAAGTAATATAGGACTCGATATCAATAATAAAATGGTCGAAGATGCAAGGCATTAAGGGGCTCAGGTTCAGGTTTATCTTCAAGTGAAGACAAACTATAAGAACCTAATCCATATGCATGGGTAATGATATAGGGTCCAAGCCAATTAGGACCAAATTTTCCCTGTTTAATTTTCTCCTCTTTGGTTACATGTTGATTTTATTCTAGGATGAAGTCACCAAATTGAAAGGTTCATTCATGGACATGTTTTTCATAGGCATGTTTGATACATTTTTGGTAGATTTGGAGATGGTCAAGAGCATTGAGACGGTGTTCATCTAATAAATCAAGTTGGGCCAAAAGATCTTGGAAAAAGTCATCTTCATTGAGCATGTCTTGTAATGAGATGTGGAGAGATGGAATATAGACTTCAAGAGGTAAGACAACCTCGGTACTGTAGACCAGAGAAAAGGGTGTGGAAGTCATCAATGTGTGAATACTAGTATGATAAGCCCACAAGGCAAAAGGGATGTGCGTATGCCAATCTTTCCCAGTATCATTGACTGCCTTCATAATAATTTTGTTCAAGGTTTTATTGGTTGATTCGGCTTGACCATTGGTTTGCAGGTAATAAAGTGATGAGAAACTAAGTTGGATGCCAAAAGCATCACATAGTTTGTGTAGGGTTTTATTTTTGAATTGTTTTTTGTTATTAGTGATATAGTGGTATGGAACACCAAAATGAAAAATGATGTGATTGTTGATGAATTCACATATCTTATTAGATTTTGTAGAAATGACGGGAATGGATTCTACCCATTTATTGTAATATTCATGTAGACACCCATAATTATGCCTAAGCAATTTAAATACTTAAATTCCATTGATTATCTCCCTTCTCGTAAATTAGCAACATAACATCAAAAAGAACTCATATTCTCTCTTACTGTCATTAATTAATTACAATACACTAATTAGTTAAGTCACCTATCCAACAAACACCCTAATTAACAACCTTTCATTAATAAATCACCCCTTCTATCTAGACTAATTGATTATTATTAATTAATTAGCTTCTCCTTTCATTTGACCAATAAATCAATATTTAATTGATTTAATCCCCTTCTAATTTCCTAAATCATACTAATATTCCTCTAATTATCTTCTATGAGCTTACATCTACCTATTAGTTAATCACCTTTGATTAATTAAAAACACCCCCGAACTCCCATGACTTGCTAAGTATAAATTAAACCCTTCTAAAGTAAGGTTACCTTTTATAAATCAACCTTATCCATTCCTAATCTTGTTTTACCTTTATCCCATATGCAAAGGGATGAAGTGTTTCCTTTATCCATTGGGCTATATAAGGAGCCCTTCTTCTACCTTTATACCTACACCTAAACTTCTTGAGAAGACAAATGCAAAGCATATAGCATATAACGTAGTCCTGATTGTTTGTGGTTTGTTTTCAAATTGAGAGTTCATTCCAAATCTTCCATTAATTTAAGCCTCTTTCCTACAGTGATTAGGTTATAAGGGAGGTGTCAAAAAAATCTTGTAGCTCAAAATTAGACAAGGGGTTAGTTCCTAAGTTCTGTGGTATACCAAAGTGCAACCATCAATTCATTGTCATGGAACCTAATTAGGTGCATGTAATTGATTTGACGAAACTTTAAGAGACATATATGATTTAGATACTCAATCATTGTTAGGGGTTAAAAGTTTTAAATATCATGAATGTTAGTATCCATCCCATGTATAATTCTTATCTAGGTGGTTGATTGGACTATGACTTGTAAAAATATGTATGATAATGGCTCAAGGATATTTAGGTGTTAGTCTTAACTTATATTAGCATTAGTTTTAAATAAACAACTCATGCACACAATTCAGTAGTGGTTATGATCCATTGGTGGCATTGTGAAGAATGGGGGTTGATCTCACCAACAAGATCCAAACCCTATTCAGAGAAAGGCTAAAGGTCTTGTGCGACCTATAAGGCATGACTGGGTGTGTGATGTAGATTATCATGTTGTTAGCATTTCACACAACATTTGACATAATCACAAAAATCACGGTTTAGGGTGGGCCAATAATAGCTTAGGCGAAGGATGCATTTTGCAATGGCTAAACCAATAAAGTGACCTCTAAAAATTCCATCATGGACTTTCTTAATGGTGAAGGTAATTTCATAACTCATAAGGCATCGTAATCTAATGCCATCCAAGTCACACTTGTAAAGAATATCACCCATAATGACATAATGGGAGACACTTTTAAGAAAGGCACGTTGTCCATTACGAGTGAGATCAGTGGCTAAAATAGAAAGAGAAAGATAGTTTACATATTTCTTATACCAAAGGTCACATGGGTCGGGGGCAACGGTTCTGAGGGAGTATACTTCACAAGGTAAATAAGAGGGTGATTGTAGCCTTTGTAATGTGACAAAGATTTTAGAGTCAGCGGGCGAAGCAAGTATCTGAGAAACCAAACAGGACACGTTATCTGCAAATTTGTTGGTAGAATGTGGGATGGTATGAAGTGTATAATGGTCAAAGGTGGTCAAAAGTATGTCGATGTGTTGCTTATACTTTTGAATAATCTCATTACGAAACTGGTATATACCATTGACTTGGTTTATGACCAAATGAGAATCACCAAAGTTATTGATTATCTTAACATCTAAGGCATAAGCATCTTGGAGACCCAATACAAGTGCTTCGTATTCCGCAATATTATTTGTACAATAAAAAAAGATTTTGAAAGACAAAGGCATAGGTTCACCTTGAAGAGGAATGAGGATAACACCAGCCCCACCCCCACAGTGACACTTGGAGCCATCAAAGAAGAGTGTCATTTGGTAAGTGGGTTGGTCTAGGGAAATGGTAGCTATAGACTCATCTGGGAAATCTAAGTTAGATGGTTGATCTCCGGAAATAGGTGCATCAGCCATTTGGTCAGCAATAGCCTAGCCCTTAATGGAATTTTGATGAATGAATTCGAGGTCAAGGTCAATGAGAACCATAAGCCAAAGTGCGGCACGTTGATGTTGATATGGTTTGGCATACATATAGTGCAATGGGTCAATATTAGTAATGACAGAGGTTTTGTGGTTGAGTACGTAATGGAAAATTTTGGTGGTGATGAAAAACTAAGGCTAAGAAGAGTTTTTCAGTGTGGGTATATCTAGTTTTGTAGTCTAGAAGGGTGCAACTTATGTAATAAACCGCTTGCTCTCTGTGCTGCTAATTGCAATAAGCAATCATGGCACCTGGAGAATGTTAAGTGGTGGAAATATATAGATAAAAGGGTTGATCATCCTTACAAGGAATGAGAACTTGTGGTTGAAGGAGGTATTGTTTTAAGGCCTCAAAGGCTTTATGGTATTCATCATCCCATTTGAGTGAAATGTATTTCTTGAGAAGATGATGAAATGGTTTATAATGGTCAAAAAGCTGCGAGATAAAATGAAAAATGGATTGCAGAATACCTTATAGGTTTTGAAGTTGATGGAGATTAGTGGGAAGAGGCATTTCTAGAATAGACTTGACTTTAGAAGGATCAACTTCTATGCCACGTAAAGAAAAAATGAAACCCAGGAGTTTTCTGGAAAGTACCGCAAAGACAAACTTCTTTGGTTAAAGATGAACAAAATAGTTGATGAGGTAATCAAAGATTACTTTAAGGATGGGTAGGTGTTCGGTTTGCTGTTTGGATTTGGAAATAAAATCATATACATAATCTTCCAATATGCAATGTATGATGTCATGGAACATGTAAGACATGGTGCATTGGTATGTAGCGCCAGAGTTTGTATGGCCAAAAGGCATGACTCGATAGCAGAAGGTCACCCAAGGGGTGATGAAGGTAGTCTTGTGTTGATCCTCTAGAGCTAGTAATATTTGATTGTGGCCCAAGAACCTTCCATGAGTGATTACATTTCATGGCCAGCGGTGAGATCAACTAGTTGGTCAATGCCTAGTAGGGGAAATTCGTCTTTAGGACAAGATAGGTTGAGCTCATGGAAGTCCATATAGATGTGGAGTCCCCCTGTTGCCTTTGTGATAGGAACAATATCAGAAATCTGTTGGGGAAGGTCAATGGGTAGTATGACAGAAACCAAGAGAAGGCGTTGAAGTTATTCTTTGACTAGAAGAGCAATATGAGGATGTATTTTCCTTAACTTTTGTTTGATGGGTTTGGTATCAGGAATGGTTATAATATTATAGACCACGATTTTTGGGTCAATACTAGGCATATCGGCATAGGACTAGGAAAATGTGTTGCTATGGTCCTGAAGGAAAGAGGTGAAGGCTTCCTATTCAGTAACATCTAAGGATTGCCTGATATTTATAATGTGTGGGTCATCTTGAGTGTTAATGTTGATTTCAATGGTAGATTCATTCAACATGATTCACGTCTCAGAGGGTAATTTTCGATGAATATAAGGTTCTTCTACACCAAGGTAGGTTAGGATAGACTCATCTTCCTAACATTTAATGACATTAATAGAAGGTGTATCATCATCGATCATGTCAGGATATAGGAATGGGAGAGAAGAGGGAGCTTTTCCATCACATTTATACGTCAGGGGTCCCAAGGAAATGGTGTTTACAAAAATTTTTTTAGGAGGAATAGATTCAGGATCTATGGACTATGTGGGTGAAGATGGTAATGTGGGTGAATGAGATGGGGAATATTTTCCATCCTGGATGAGGTCAATGTGAAGCTTCTTGGAAGGTGGGGCATCAAAACCAATGCCACTATGGTAATTTTGTTTACGAGAGGTACAAGAAATGCTTGTATGGTGGCCATGTTTGTAAAAGTTGTAGACAAATCCATTCCACGTGCACTAATGGAGGAAATTGTGAGAAAATTGGCGGTTAGTGAGGGTGTGTAGGTTAGAAAAAAATGGTTGGGCTTGGGATGAGGGTTCGGGTTTATAAGTGGCAGTATCAAGTCCCCCATAAGTCATATTGGTGTGAAGGTGGGGAGGGCCATAAGGAAAAACTTCACTGATGCAGATGTTGTAGCTGGGGTGTTTTCATGGATTCCCATACTCTTTTGGGGTGAGGAAGGTGTTGATATTGTATTGGCGGTATTCCTCTAGAGTGAGGTGTTGAAAAATACCTTCTAAGGGATCAAAAGTTAGTATATGGGTAGTGGGGATAAATGGCTCTCTAGATGATAGGGAAACAGGTGCGTCAGCATTACAGGCTACAGCTACAGTGGGTATAACAAGGTTAGATGCAACAGAGGTAGTGGCAGTTTTGAACTTGTGGGTGAAGGTGAAGTAGTGATAGTTGTAGATGTCTTGACTGGTACAAACATATCATTGGGCCAATATAACATGATACAGGTGTTGAAAGGTGATGGGTCGACAGGAATGGTGTAATTATGTACCTTGTGTTCAAACTTGAGGCAACCATGTAAATTCAAAGGGACACAACCCATGACATGGATCCAGGGTTAGCCGAGAAGCAAGTTATACTTGAACTCCCCTTCTAGGACATAGAAAAGTTTCGGGATAGTGTGGGAACCCATGCGGACATGGAGAACAATGGTACCTAGGGTAGAGGTCATGGAGTCAATGAAGGAACACAACATAACTGGGCTACCATGCATGTAATTGGAAGGTATCCACATTTTGTCATATGCATGGGAGGAGATGATGTTAATCCTATCACAACCATTGATCATAATGCATCGTATTTGTATATTATCAATAAAGATAGAGATGAAAAGAATGGAGTCTTCAGACTCGAAGGGAGCGATCTCTTCATCTGAAAAACTGAGGGCGTCCACTTGGTGAGTAGGTGGAGGTGTAGAGGAAGGTGATGATCTAGTGAGAGAGGCTACGTGGTGACGGGTAATGATGGAGGCTACAAGTGTGGGTTCATTTCGTAAGACTTCAATATATTAGAGGACCTGTATGAGGGCTTGACGATGTGACTCCGAGGTTTACGCAAGGTCATATAAAGACATTTTGAGGGGGGATTTTTGTAGTTGTTTTAGCATTGTGCGATGTATGACCCCATCAAAATAAGGACATGATAGACCTTGAATGATGACATTACATATGGGTATTAATGGTAAGTTGGGTACAGGTTTGGTTCATGGGCCAATTGCTTTTTCCTTGCCCTTGTCTTTCTAAGCACGACTGGAAATGTTGATCATGTTAATTTGAGGGGAGGTGGATGAAGATGGTGTGCCATGGAAGGTATAGCAACATGAGGGAAAAAACCCTAGTCAGGGATACGATCCTTGAGAAATGAGTAGGGTACATTGGCATTTTGGTGGTGGTTTTGCCAACTCTCTTATATGAACCATGTTAATATCAAATCTCGGTGGTGGATCAAAGAGTTGTGCGAGTGGAGATTTTTGTCGCTAAGTAGGTAATGGGAGAAGATCTATGGAAATTGGTAAAGGAAAAATGGGGTCCTCATCAAGAAGATCGTCGTCGTCAAAATTTTCTTCAGGAGGACACAATTGGAAAAGAGTGGTTTTTAAAGCCTTACAGTTCTCTACATCGTGTCCTGGCACATGATGGTAGGTGTACATTTTGGTTTCTTCAAACCCTTTTGCTTTGGGTTTGATTGGGTCGTAAGGTCTAAGAGTTGGTAATGTGATGGAAAAAATTTCGAGGAGATTGGTTAAAATTTTGGCGTAGGATCCTGCTCGTGGATCATAATGGGAAGTGAATGTGGGTTTGGGTGTAGGTACAATTGATTATGGAGGAAGAGGGTTTCTAGGATGGGAGGTGGGTTGGTTTACTAGTTTGGTACTGAAAGTAGTTTTAGGTCTTGGTTGTATTTGTTTGGGTACGGGCATGGTAGATGAGCTGGTGATTTAAGGTTTGGTCAGTTTAATTACCTTATTGTAGGGTAGTGGTTTTTTAGCTTTAAGTTGCACATTTTTGGGAAAAGGTGACATGGATATATGATATTTGGAGGAAAAAGAATGTGGTGGAACAGGATGGGTTACCCACGGGGGTAACAGAGGTGTCGCGGAGATGGGTGGTGGAGGTCGGGTAGAAGGTGTGAGTGAAAGAGAAGAAAGTGTCATGGGTAGTGAAGACATTATTGAATGTAGTGGAGGTATTGGTGGTAAGAAGGTTACAGGTGATGGCAGAAGTTGTGTGGGTCACCTAGGTACATTAGAGGTTCATGATGAGGAGGTGGGTTTCTGATTTCCAAGTTTACTAGTGGACGAAGGTTGTTTGGCCAGAGTCAAGGGGAGAGGTCCTAGGATGGATGGAAGGGGTGAAGGTGAGAATGGTGTGGTAGGAGAGGTTGGTGTATGGGGCCTAGGAGGTTGGGTATTATTTTTAGGGGCCGGGATAAGTTTAGTGTTAGTTTTTGAAGATGTGACTAAATCTAATTTGATGGGTGCGTGAGTAAGGCTAATTGTCAGTATGACCCCTAAAGTAGTGATAGGTTTAGGTAAGAGAGATGATATAGGAATGGGTAGGTGTTTAAGTGTAGAGTTATTTTGGATTGTTGGTAGAGGTGTGTGTTGGGTTATGGTTGGTTATGTGGAGGGTATTGAAATAGTTGTGGTTGTGTTTGTTTTGTTTTCTCAAAACACTTTTGGGTAGATAGTGGAGGTGTCACTGAGTGACAACTGCATTTGTGTTGAAAAAAGAAATAGAAGGCGTCCTCAAAATAAGGCTCTATTGACATAGTCTAGGTGATCAGCCAAGCGTGAAAATGGTGTTGTTGTAATCAGGGCCGATGTGGATCCAGTTGTAATTCCCATAAAATGTGTTTGCGACACTAGGAAATGGCTATCCCTGGAATCTGTGGGTAAGAGAGACGAAAGTGGATTAGTGGGATCTTGAAGGACTGATGGCGAAGGATCATCTAAAGACACTGGTACTTCTATAGGATCCTCCATGGGTAGAGGAGAGGATGGGCCAGTTGAGGTGGACTCTCCTTTTTCTAGTGTCGGTGGTGGACACCCATCTTCTATGAGTAGGAGAGGTGCCACTGTCAATTGCTCAGAAATTTGAGGATTCAAAGGTGGCGTGCTAATCATAGGCTCCTCCATGGGTGAAGAAGAAAATGAAGGGGGTTCCTCTATAGGTGGAGTAGTAGATGAAATAGGTTCTTATGTAGGTAGGGGAGCTCGGGCTAAGATTTCATCTATGGAAGGAACATGAGGTAATTGGGAAGAAATTGGTATGTCATTGAAAATAGCGTGGACCTCACAAACATTGATATTATTGTTTTAAGTATCACCAGCTTGGTTGGAAGAAGGGGCATGATTAGGAAATGGATTCTTCAAGATATGTACGTTTTGGTTAGTAGGTGCATTTGAGTTATCCAAGACTAGATCTCTGTTGTCTAACATTCTTGGATTATATTCTTGAAGGTGATGAAGTTATTTTCACAATGACCTTTGACATGATGATATTTGCAAAATTCATGTTCCTCATACCACGCAAGCATGGGGTGCTCAGGGTCAAAACCATTATGTGGTTTTATAGGTGGAAGGTAATGGTACAAGCCTTAACAAGATTTTCCAAAATAGAAGAATAAGATTCTCCTATGGAAGTGTACTTTCATTGTTCTCATTTGAACTGGAAATCTTGGATGAGAGAGAGATTAGAAGGAGGTTTTGTTGGGTTTGATTGATGAGGGGGAGCTATCTTTGAGAACTACAATATTGGTAGATCCTTTTGCTTTTGAATAAGTGTTTTGGGATTTTAAAGACGAAGAAAAATTATTTGATTTGAACATGACATTCTTTTTACAAAGTTGAATTTTGTTCTCTTCGATAACATGAAATTCAAATTTTTGTGCCATGGTGAATACCTCGTAAAAATTGAAAAAAGTATACACTTGCAAAGTTAGTGAGATGTGTCTTATGAAAGCTTAAGTAAAAATATATATGAGTTCAATTTGAGGTAATTGAAATGTGAGCTGGTTAAATATGCTACGCCAGCGAGAAAAAAATTCAGCGATAGAATAATCGTCGTATTGTCATGTGGAATAAAGATTAGTCATGGTAACCTTCTTAACAATGTTGATGGAGAAGTGATCTAAGAAGGCTTGGGCCACTTGATTAAATGAGTAGATGGAGTATCTTGGTAGCCAACTATTCCAGTCTAATGTAGGTCCATTCAGGGACATCGGGAAGGTTCGTAGGAGTAAAGCTTCATCATGGGAGATCAGGTAACACCCATGTTTTAAAGACCACAAATTCTGTTGTGGGTCTTCTTTACTATTGAAATGGTTGAATTTTGATATTTTCCTATGTATAAGGTATGGGAGAATGGGGATAGAAGGATGAATGGGATCATTACAAATTTCTTCATAGGTGAGAGAATTACGTGATCTTGAAACCGATGCTTCCATTGTCTTCATCCTTTCCATCATCAATTTGATGAGGTCATTAGTAGGTTGTGATGGAAGTGCACCTCTTGTGGCATAAGGGGGAACATATTGAACCTTTGACATGGGCAAAATTCCATTGTATGGTGATGTCAAATAGAGAGGTTGACAATAGGGGACCAACATAGAGGGTATGTATCAACAATGGGTGACATACGAGATAGGGGGTTTTTGATAGTATGTGTACGTAGGTGGGAAGGTCATAGTGACTTTATTAGAGATTGGGGGTAATGTTTATGAGATGTATAGGACATGATTTTTTATTGGAGTAGAGGTCACTAACACCACAGGTGGTTGTGTTGGAATGGGTATTTGTGAGATAATGGGTGTGGACGGGGATATGGTCTAGGTGGTAAATTAGGGGACAACAGATACTACATGAACGAGTGATACTCTAGATGTAATGGTCATGGAAAGTATGGGTACTAGCTATGAAACCACTAGGGGTGAAGAAAGTGAAGGTAACGCCACATTATTAGGGGTTGATGCAGAAGTGGGAATAATGGTAGGAGAGTTGGATATAGGCATGTTGTATATCAACTGACCTGAGGAGTCCCGAGTGCAAGAGTGGGAAAGGTAGAACTGTAAGGCCATAGAATTTTGATCAAGGAGTCATGAAAATTCCTCATCACCTGTAGTAATGGTCGTATGTAGGGTTGGATCCATGGGTAGCATGATAGTGGGTGGTGAAAGAATAGGTGGGAGTGGTTGACAACTCGTGTGAAATATAAGAGTGTTGGCTTGACTGCGAGTCAACACCATTTGAATGGGTATATATTAGGTGATTTTGTATCCTGCAGATGATATAGGGGGCTGTAATAATGAATAAAACCAGTGTCTATAGGTAGATTTGGGTCATATATCAGTTGATATTCAATACAAGGTAACCAACGCCGGTTAAGGATAACTGATATCGGTTAAAGAGTAACCAAGGTCAGTTACTGTGAGACATGAACGATTTTATCAAATGAGGAAAAGACTGGTGGTGGTCAGATGAACAAGTTGTATGATGATTATTTATCAAAGAAGAGAGAATACAGAGACTCACAGTAACTCTGACAACAAAGAAAATGAAATAAGGGTTATTTAGGCAATTTAACTCAAAAGAACAACAAACTGATGATGGTTAAGAAAAACTAATACCGTTCAGGGGTAACCGATGTTGGTTATTGTGAAAATTGGAAAGATGTAGAAAATTGGATTGTTATGAATTTTAGTGAGATAAATAATCAACCCAGAGTTCTGGAGATGATGTAATGAAGTCTTGACACACTCAAAAGAAGTCAGAATAATCCAAATATGATTGTGGAGTGTGTAAGGCAACATAATGAAAAAATGGAGAAGCATATCCTCATACCTCAAAATGCATGACAATCAAACACTAAAAACACGTATCTAACAATTGATTTTTAATGTGTTGAGATTATGCTATTTAGAATACTGACTCATGAATTTTAGAATAGAGTTTTTGGTGAGGAAGGCTTCCTACAAAGAAGGATATCTAAAAGGAGAGGTTTCATGTATGTTATGGCAGGGGAGGGCCATCCTCTCAGATAATGAATCGACAGAGGTAACAAGATGGGGAGTACCTGTCAACATGATTGTGTGATTGCGAATAGGTGTTCCTACGTATGAAGTTGTTTAAGAAATATGTGTATATTTTAATTTTGTGTAATTTTGGCAAGACACAGAGAGAGAATGTGCTTTCTACGATTCTTTGTTTCAATCAACAGCTTGGCATGACTTCTAGCATATAGGTTGCCCTCATTTTAATGTGAGAAAAATGCAGTAAAATCATAATGTAATGCAACCAATTTCAAGCCCAAATCGAAAATATTACGTTCGATGAAGCAAATGATGAATAGGAGAGGGTATGATCTTTCTCTAAATTCAGAAAGAAAGAAAGAAGAATGATTCCTTTTAAATGCACCAAGAGAATGTTTGTCTTAGATAAATTAGAAAGAAGAGAGGATTAGTAGGGAATAAAATTACTATGTAAGCTTTTTAAAGGGAAAAAAACACACAAATTTCACCTAGAAATGAAGAAAATGCAATAGAACCCCTGATGGGTCCCATCGGGCATGCCAAAATGTTTCACCATTTCCTTTATGTTTTTGAATGATGAAACAGATAAGGGTAAGTGCCAAGGAGGAATACCTGTTAAATGGGTTAGTTGATGGTTTTTGTGTGTGTTATGACTTCTCAACCCATTTTCGATTGTGGGAGCTTCCTTTTAGCTAGGAGGAATTACCTGAAATAAAAAACAAGACCAGAAAAGAGAAGTTAAATGATATATGATAGTGGATTTCCTAGCGTATGCTAGTTCCAGGAAGTGTGATACTTCCTAGATGGCTTTTAGTCCACTATTTAAAATAAATTAATGTATGAAATAAATAAAGTCCTATTGTACTTAATATGATTTAGGTATCTCATTCAAGTACAATAATAAAATCCAATCACAATAGGCTAGGTTATGGTTGGATCTAAAGGAGAAGGTAACTATCAAGGTACTAGGTCGGGTTAGGGTCTAATTATAGGTTGTTTACGTCAATTGGTAGGAGGTTGTTTGGCTTTTTTTTTGGTCAAGGTATAAAACATAAAGACCCGCGTCAGTCTTGTAAGACTGATGATGGTTTAGTAATAACCGATGAAGGTTAAGTAATAACCGATGATGGTTACTATGGATTTTCAATAACTCAATATTTCATGGTTTAGATATTTGTCTGAGACTGACTCGGGGATGGTGAGGAGTGGGTGTAAGTCTGGGGAGGTGTTGTAAATACTCATAGATGACTATCGGTTTGGTATGGATGATTAATGGTGTGGGTGAGGGAATGATCAATCTTGTATGGAGATAAATTGTGGGGAAGTGAGAGTTCAAGTAAAAACTAATAATGGAAGTAATAAAGCCTAATCGAATGAAAATAGAAGAATGCTATTTAACAAGATACTTACTATGATGCAGATTTGACAACTGGATGGAGGTGACGGTTGATCAGAGGCATGATGTTTGGTGTCATGGCAGTGCTTCTTGTAATGCTACCCTGGGTGCAATGCTTCTAGATCTATCTAGATGATGGTTCTAGATGCCTGGATGCATAGAAAGATGTTGGTTCTACTTGCATGTAGCTATGATATCATTCCCCTCTGGTCTCAAAATGTGCCAACCTCTCAAACAAGGTTGCCAAGGTGAATAAATGGTAACCGATGACGGTTCCTTCTTGACTGGCATTAGTTTAGGTATTAGCGATGTTGGTTAATGTGGGATTCCCTAATTTTATTAAAATGGGTAGATCTTTCAAATTTCTTAGGCCCAGTTAGTTTTGTTCTCGCAGATCAGAACAGACACTTACCTTCTAATGAGCAGGAATGTGGTTAGAGATTGTTTAGGCATTGATTTTAGGGTTAGACCAAATCTTAGCTCATTAAGGCAAGTAAGACTTAGTTATTGTCAGTTATGGAAACATGCCAATAATAAGTCTAGGGTGAGGTGGATGGATGAGGTGTCTAGGTGTGGTGGAAATCAGGTCAATTAAGGTAATAAAATAATGGATATTATGAGGATGGGTATTTAATATAATTAAAATAATTGAATTAATTATTAGTGTGGGGTGAAAGGGGGCCATGGTTAGGTGCCCATGTTTAAGTCAGTTATCTGATCAGAGGCTAAAGGGGGATGTAATCAAATTTAGGTGTCTACAATTGGAAAGAGATCACCCAAATACCTCACCATCAGCACTCAAATCTAGTAACTCCAAGTAAATAGGAAAATTCTCTATCCTTTACTCTTTCACATATCAGGTGCACTCTTTCCTTTACACAATTTATACTTACTTATACATTAATTACTATGATTTGTCACCTACAGGGCTATGACTACTTCCTCACTCTTCTTTTACACGGTCCTCCTTAATACACAATAAAGAGTATCTCACATCAGCAATCACGAGCTCTATCAACAATCTACTATGCATATACTTTGCCCCTAGGGTCTACTTCCTCTTCCTAGTTTCCAAGCTTTGCATTATGATCGCTTCATGCTCTACTTGAACACTCATCATGCTCTTAGTACACTTTTCTCTACATGATAAAAAGGTATGCATATTTTATCTACTTTATTATATCAATTATTAATTAAACAAAAAAAGTGGAGAAAAATGTAGACACAAAATCTATACACTTGGGTACATTTCTAGGTCCTAAACCATACTAATATATACATAATTCCTATGAAAGAACACTAGTGGTTAACAATTTGTTTGGGCCTTTTAGTTATTATCTTTTATACTATACTTTCTTTGCACATCTTATAGCTTTGTAGGCACTTGACTAATTTATCTTTTGATAACTTCAGAGACTAGCACCTAGCTAGGACAGAAGTGCCCATGAACTCCTATCCCCCATGGGATCTCCTAACCTTATTTATATTCATCTTATCTTTTTCTCCTTTTCACCTTTTAACACTTTGGGTTGGCCTTTCAGTGTCCAATTATGAAATTCAAACAAGGGAATCATATATATACTTAGTTACTTCTCCAAAATTAAGGGCCAAGCACTAGCATTATCTATTATCACCTAATTTTTCATCTAAAGCCACAAAAGCATTACAAACCATCCATCTAGCACATTAACATAAGGAAGAATGGATTTAAATCAATGTATACACAACATAGGAGGGGGAAGCTCATTTTAATATATCAAACACATTTTATACCTTGTTATATTCTAGATGCATCCTTCTATAACTATGCAACTTGTATAAGGGAAAACTAGGGCATCATTACACACACTTTCACATGGAACTACTAAAATGTAGTGCAATGATTGGTACTAAGTTCACTCTTTGGGTGACCACTAGGGTCAGTCTGAGTCCACATTTTACATCTTTATTTTTAAATTTTATGTGGTTTTTGGGCATGACAGTTAGCTATCTCTTTTCCTAGGTTAAAGGTACAATCAATGACAATGTGTAAAATCCAAACAGACAAAATAATATCAACATGGAAGCTCCTACTACATAGAAAAGAGTAGATCATGAGTATTCACACAAAAACTAGCACCCGTAACAAATACTAGCACTTCGTCATTCCTGTCTTCTTGTGGGCGCTACTCTCCTACACATTTCTAAGTTCTTGAAATTATATTGAACCTTAGTGACATTGCTCTTAGTCTGTTCTGATAGTTTCCTAGTGCATAACATCTCCAAATTGATTAGAATTAAGCTAATTCACCCTCTCTCTTTCTCTTGCTTAGGGTTTCATATTATTACATGCTTTTCGTTTGTCCATTTACTATATTTATTACTTGTATAAAATTCATTACAGTAGTTAATTTGAAATATGTATTTAATTAAACTTAAAATAAATCATCATTAAGCTACGATATATTTATTTTTTTGGAATACTGAAGACCAAAAAATGTTGTCTAAACAAATTAGTTTTTAATAGCCATCATTGAAGGAATATTTCTCATAACAAGGTAGTAAAAGACAAGTTTATAATCATTAAAGGCTTTTGACCAACTCTTATCTATTTGATCATCAACATCAAAGATTACACCTCTTCTATTTTGTATTCTTATTGAAATGAAAGGATGATTCATGTTTAAATTCCCACAAATATTAAGATTCACATAAGAAGGTATAAAGTAAAATGAAGTTCAAAGGACTAAGTGGGTGTTAAAATGCAAAAAATTGTATAATAAAAAATCATGGGAAGAGAGAATTGGAATAATTATATTGTAATATATTATGCCTAAAAGGATGGATTGGAGTGTGAAGAGAGTGAGATGAAGTGATTGGATGTTGAGTTGTATCATGAAGATGCATCATTAAATTCCAAGTTTTCTTCTAAAGGAGAGAGCACCAAAATTGAAGGACAATGAGCTGCTAAGAGAATGATGAAGTAATAGGGAGCATCTGGGAGGAGAGTAATGCTAGAGTAAAAGGAAAAAGTTTGTGTTCTTGGAGAAGTGTGTAAAAGAATTCATATGTGAGAAAATATGGAGTTGTTGAGATGATGGGCTTGAGAGGAGAAATAGAATACTCATGTTGAATGGAATGGAAAATTGTCTAATCGGAAGGAATTTTGAGAAGGTGGAGTTCATAAGGAGAAAAGAATAATAAAGAAATATCCTTCTAAGATGAAAAACAAAAAATAAGTGTAGATAAATTTTCTTAACATCAGTGAAGAGATAAAATAATTAATTGATTTCCATCGTCAGGTTGAATAAGGAACCACAAAAGGTGGAACTGTATAATTTTGAGGTCAGTGCCTCACTCAATTGAGGATTGTTGTCTCCAGTGATTTGGTGCTCACAGATTGGCTAAGTTGGTGCTTGACATGGAGGATTGGTGTCTCCATCGATTTGGTGCTCATGAACTAGTTGACTCAGTGATTAACATTGGGTTTTTGTGTCTCTAGTAGGTTAGTACATTCAAATTTATATTGAGATATTTTGGGGTTAGTTTTGGATAGTAAATCTATGGAGTGTTTTCTGTATGGTTTTTTCCTTAAAGGGTTTCCACATAAATTGTGTGTTTTCAATTGTTCTATCTTATGTGATTGTTATTGTTCTAGATGATTAAAGTCTTAATAAGTAAAATATTGTATAATATTGATCCACCCCCTCTCAGTATTAGTGTGTGATCTTTATAAATACTATTCCTAAAGGAGGGTAGAAAAGTTTCCTCCAAGTTCATGTGCACAAAGTGAGGTTCATATGGGTGATTGGACCCTCAACATACATGTTTGATCTTATAACAAGATTGTGTCATATGGTAGTAAGGTGGAAATGGTATGCCCCCAAATTGTGAATGTTATAGGGATCTAAGTGATTTTATTGAGAGATTCTTCTAAATTTGAGTCATAACCAAAGGGGGTTTGTTGAGATGTATAATATGATAAATATATTGGATTATGTTTAAATATTATTTTAAGCCATAAGTCATACACGACCATTACATATTCCTCATTAGTAAAATGTGAACTAGGGTAATTATGTGAGTTCCATTATGACAAATTTGGATTATAATTAGGAAATGAATAATTATGAATAGAAATATTCTTAGAGGCTATGGGATGAGTAAGAACAATGTTATTTCTATCAATTATACCACTAATGTAATCAATTCAATATTGTCCAAGTGTAAGCAGAGAGGTTTGGGGATAAAATGCAACCCAAACCTACATGTAAAAGAATGTGTAGCATAAATAACTAGGATAAATATGTGGCCTTGATATTGATCATTCCATTCATGAAAAATCATGATATTAATAGTGATAAATCCTAAGTGAGTTAGTTCTTCATATGTGCATATGTTTTGAGGACAATAACGATCAAATAACACATGTTTCCAATAAAATTGATTAATGTCTATTGTGTAAGTGAAGGGATCAAAATAATCAAGTGGTATAAAGTAAGAACAAGGAATAGAAGTAATACCATGATGAGGAAGTGGAGGAGTAAATGTAGAAGGAGGAATAAACTCACGGGTATGAAAAATATGATGATAGGGAATCATAGTAGTAGTAATATCCTATGTATTTTGAGATTTGAATTGATATACACTAGCACCAACAGCGATATAATGACTATGAAACAGAGAATCATCAAAGTACATTTAGGTAAAAATCCAAAGTGCATAAGGTTGCACCAGTAAGATCAATAGTATCAACATCGTCATCAGAATCAACAGAATCCACTTTAAAAGGTTTCATAAAATTCTCTAGCATATTGGGAATAGATGTGGAAAGTTGTGTAGGAAAGGATATAGTGGGAGAGATGCAATCAATAGTGTTGGCTTGAAAATAGGAAGCAAGTAGAGGTGGTGAAATATGCTTTGAATTGTTAAAATCTCCAATATCATATGTGTCAATACAATGCAATGGAATTGGTTGAGTAATGGGAATAAAACTGGAAGTAATGGAATCCATGTCAAAATATTTTAATGGTTTAAGATATGAAGTAATAGTATTCTTGTATCCATTAAATATAAACTTGACATAACACTAGATTGTAGAGGGAATATCCTAAATGGAATGGATCCAACATCAACTAAGGAGTAGATTAAATTTTAACGTGGTATCTATAACATGAAAGGGTGTAAGGATCTTGCAAGATCTGACTTGTAATTCTAAATAGACAACACCAATGAATGTAAGAGTAATAGTATCATATCCATATACAATAAGATTAGAATGTTCAATTACACTATAAGGGATGCCTAACTAGGCTAGTGATGATGATGGAAAAATATTCAATACGTAACCATTATCAAGGACCACATACTTAATTTAAAAACCATGAACTCGATCCATGATGAGAAGAGGAAGAGAATCAAAAGAAAATTTTTTTGGACTATACTCATCGGAAAATGTAATAGAATTGTTGATTTTCTTGAAATATTCCATGAGATTAGTAAATGATACGAGATGTTCATCACTTAGTATTTGAATGAATTGCAAGGAGGTTTTTAGTGTGTCAGGAAATTTAGTAGCCTTACAAAAAATATCAAAGAGAGATATCTTAGTTGGGATATTATTTAATTTCTCAGTGATATCACAGTCTTTAGATGAATCTTCAACTTAAGGAGGGGAAATATTAATAAGAGGGGGTGATATGGAGGAGGTTTAAAAGGTTTCTTATTTTGAAAAGTGGTTACAACATTAGCAGTGGGGTCTACAGAGGTGGTCATGAAGAGAGGGAGATGTTGGGTGATAACTAATAAATAATTACCATGGATGGTCTATTGGGAATAGACACGGTAGGAATGAAAGAATAAGAATTATATATAACCTCATAAGAGGAATCAGAAAAGAAAGGAATCCAATGCATGGTCACAGTTGGGGTTCACTAAATGATTTCATATAATAAAAATAATTATGAGAGAGGTGCAATCAAATATATAATATCATAAACATGTGATATATAACATCCGAATGGAAAACAAGTATAACTAAAGAGAGGATGAGAATTACTTAGTTGATAACTCATTATTTAGGATGATTCTAGGATGGAATATTTATGAAATCGGCTAGATGTGAGTTTTATATTCTTCATCTGGAAAAAAATATGTACAATTCTCCCAGATAGTAGCACTTAGAAGAGGAGAAGACCTCCCAACCGCTCGTTTCTCTATTAGGTGCAAGTGTCCTAATAGTGAGTCTAGATCTAATCTTTTCAGGGATTGATACTATCTCTTTCACTTTTCACTTTATTAATTTTAATTTTTTGTAGGATTTTACCATCATACTTGAACCTGTAAAACAAAACCTATCTAATTACACAAGGCTCAAGTAAACATTATATGTAATAAAATATTTATATTATTGAGTTAGACTAACCTCAACAGTCACCCCAATAAAGTTTTCACTTACCGATGCACTACAATTTAGACTCAATGTAGTTTTGGTTGCATGTGTGATAGAATTGTGTCCCTTGAAACTAGGTTTCTCTTATGCTAGTTTCACCAAGATAGTTAGCTACAACTATTTTCCCCCCAAGGTGAGTTTGTGTGTGATGGAACACAAAATTTTTCATTCCTATGCAGTGAATGATGCATCCCAAATGTATTAATTAAGTTTTTCTCTTTTCCTAAGTAGAATATTAGAAGTAATAGCCTAAATTTCCGAGCCCCTTAGAATAATAATTAATTCATCTATATATGATTCCTTTGTTTGATTTTTTTCATTAACAACTAAAAAGTTGACCCAAAGTGATAATAGATGTGTTAGAAAATATAATGGTTGATGTGGAATTATAAAATATAATATAAGATGGAAAGAGGATAGAAGAAACCAAATGGGGTAGTAGTTCTTGGGTTTTGCTATCCTTATTGGGCGCTAGTATCTTATAGGAATTGAGGATAAAAGAAAAGACAATAAGTTGTGTCACATGTTTTGAAATGTCCAAAATTAAATGGATGGTTCAACTAAAGAAAAGGATGGAAGTATCAAAAGATTTAAAAAATTTAAATGTATAGAAAAACAATTTTTTTAATGTATAGTTTTATTTCTTAGAAATAATACATATAATGACATACTAGAGGCAAGAGGTAATAATATTAATCATGTGATTTCATTTATGAAATTCAATCCTCCATTACTTTAAATTACTTGAACATTTATTTTTCCCTCCCTTTATTTAATGAAACTCAATCCACTCTTACATGTGTGTTACATCACCAGTCTAAATTCATCTTCAATATATTTTCCCATCAGTTTCTTTCCCTCCCTATATTGATGGCCTTTGAAATATCCTCCCCTATAGACATTTCCAGTGCACCCATATGGTGTGATTCCTAGCATAAATAATATATTATACCCAATAATGAAATGTACAATTCCATGCATGAGGATTTTTTAGTGATAGTATCTGGAACAAAACAATTCCCAGAAATCACGGAATAAACCCTATACAACCAAGATAGTTTCCTAGGTAGCAAGTAGTCAAGGGTTGTTGCATTCTCTAAATTTATCAACCCAACTACATAAGATATATAGGATTAATGTGATAAAATATAGGAATAATGATTCCAATTGTTTTTAGGATTAGAGACAATTTATCCAAACACTAAGGTGATTCACTATAACAAGGGTATAAAATAGCAGAGGGGGTTCACTTAGTAAAAGTATGGTATAGAACGCTCTTTCAAAGGGTATTAAATAATAACCTTAATGTTATTTTTAACCTCTAATTTTTCAATTAATAATACCACCTAGGTGTTATATTATTATAGTGAAAATAACCCATATTTTTCCCATGTACCTTACTTACCCATTTTTCCATTACAATTTTATTTACCCCTTTTTATTACTCAAATATATTAAACATAAAATATATCATGTTTCACACTCAATGATTATTTTATGAATACATGTTTACTATAGAAAGATATTTTGAAGCCATTCGAGACCTATTACCAATTACCTTAATGTTAAATTTTAATCATTTATCAATAATTCTTCAAATAATTAAGATACTTAAATAATATCATTTGTGTTGAAAAACATACTCAATCCAAATTTCTACCATTTTATTATTTCTTTGTTAGGAATCTCTTGATTTAGATTTCCTTATGCAAAAATATATTACAATTTAACTTTTTAACCACACTCCTTCTGCAATTTTAAGGTAGTTTTAAAAACTAGTGTTCAAATATTTTAATTTTATATTAAAATTAACCATACCTTTCCTTTGGCCCTCCTCTCTAACCTACCCCTAATACCAAATTCAAAATGTTAATAAAACCCTTTCCCCCCCTAAAGTATACTGATATATTGAATTTGATTATATAAATTGTGCTAAGATATTTCCTAGATAACGAACCCCCTGTGTAAAATAAGAATGTAAAGTGAAATAATGGGAATCATTTTTTCTATTGTAGGAACTAATTATTTTTTAGGTTGAAATTATAATTTATAAAATAAGGAATTCAACACATCGTGCTTAAAATTATTCCTTGTGTTACTATTAAATTATTTTAAATGGATACTGTAGATTCAAATAAACTACATTTTTTCTTGATACAAAGGTTTCCAAAAATGATTATTTAGGCCTCTACTATTGATGTCTATTGATATCATTAATTTTTCATTACCCACATAGGCCCTTCTCGGAATTTTTTCCACTTCAAAATGAATTTATATTCAATATTATAACTATCCACTTAGTCACCTAGTCTATAGGATGTCTCTTCTCAATTGTTTTCTTTCCACTTTGAGCCAATGAAGTAGCTTTCCATTTTGAATTAAATATAGTATGTTGAAGCCATTTAAGAAAATTTCCATTTTTTAATTATGTTTATGAAATAATTTTAATGAAATGTAATACATGGAAGATTTAAATACAAAATTAGTTGTTACGAGAATGTTTGTAAAGATTGAGGGGGCGTTAACTCTGAGCATTGCCTAGGAAACTCTAAACCATTAATCCAACTCTACACCTAGGGTTGTACAAGTATTTTCAATGAGTGTTCAAACGTAGATCACTTCTACACCTATTTTACAAGCTAAATGTTTATCCTTTGTTGTGTTTTAAGAAATTTCATCATTCTATCATTGTTTACAATATTTTTAGCTATATTATGAGTTATGTGGTTGATATGGATTAAATAATTCATAATATTTGACTTGTAACATTATTACACCTATTAATGAGTAATGAAAGAAATCTTATTATACCATTATCTTATTTTAATTATGGTGTGAACAATATGCATATGTGTTACTAGGTACCACACCTTTGGTGCTATAATTGATATAATAAAGCCGATAAACAAAAATAATTCAATATATCTAATACCACCTAAACTTTATTTTATTGTTTAAATGACTCCAACAAAATTATTATTTCTTACATTAATTTTATCATAACACTAAAAGTTAATTTACTAGTAACCTTCCATCAAACTAACAATTAAGTTAAAATAAGTTTAGCGAGAATGAACACCAAGAGCTATCCAATATTCTCCAAATAAGTTATGCTTTAGAATTTTTGTTGAAAAAGAATGAGAAAAATAGTTATACAAAATAAAATTGGAAGCTTTGATTTATCTTTGTTAATTAAGGGTCTCAATCATATATATATTTTAAGTGTTTTAGATATTATCTAATTGGAATTTGTTTTAGTGGAGTATAATAGGTTATAAAATTATTAAGTAGTCACTTTTTCTAAATTAGTACTTAAAACTTTATGTGAAGCGTTCTTCTCTTTAAAAGCCACATATTATAGTGGTCATTCATTATGATAAACATTGAAATATTTCAAATTGAAATGTTAGGTATCAAATCTTGCTTTTAGGAAATTTATAATGGAGAGGAGCCAATGGTTGTGCATTTTAAGTTGAGGGGTATATATATTCATATAACTGACATAAAATTTGATATAAAAAAATCCTTAATAGATTATGTTATGTATTTTTTCCATATAAAAAATTTTTAGTGTAGACCATTACTCAGGTCATTATGTCATGTATTATTTTCACTTTTGTGGCATCATATTATTGGGTCATTATTTCATCTAACTTATTTTATTGACAACTTTTTTTTCCAAAATTTAAGTGAGAAACTGATATGTACTAATCGTTTAAGCTACATCTACCCTCACAATTATTGGTCCATACTCCATGATTGAATCCTCTCCCTTCATCATTTATTAATTCAGGATCTATTAGAGATTGGATATTTTAGATTAATCTCTCCTAAAAATTTGAATCGTTACGTTTGATTTTCCTTCTCTTTTAAGAATTCAAGAGCTTATACCAAATGTGATGTGGCATAAGCTTGCACTACAACCCTTGATTATTTGGTGAACAGATAAACAATGTATCATTGACACAACATTCAAAACTATTCATTGGTCCTTCTCTATCAAATAGCGAGCCCTTTCTTCTACACTCTCTACAAGCTAAATTCTCATAAGATTCTACATTAATCTCTTAGAAAGTAGCTTGATTTCCTCAATTTGATACAAAATTAAAATGTAGTGTCCAAAATGGTCCATTTTTTTTTTACTCAGCTAAGGTCCACCTCTTAGTGAATGACTTAAACATGTTGAAATCCCCAACCCCAAATCCCCTAGTTCTACCCAAATTGAAAATTTCAAACATTTATGTTGGACTTGCGCCATCCAAGAGATACCTACACATGGATTCATTATTTATCAAAGCCCTTCCACTTTGACCCCATCAATAGAGAATGGGTTTGTTTGGGGATAACTCTCAACAACTAGCTTATATTTATTTTATATATGGAATATCTTCAAAGTGATTATTTTCTTTCATCTCTAGAAATCTAGAAATACTAAATTATTTCTAATGATGATTCTCAACAATTTTATGTTAATGAAAAAAATTTCATCATATATTTTTTTTGTCCTCATATATAAGCACATGCAAAAATAGTGAGGCTTGAAATTGAACACTTACATGCATTATTGAATCACTATTGGAGGATGCCCTACATCATGAACCATGTAACATGTGATCTAGAAAATTTATCCTTCACATCCTATCACTAGGTTCATATAGAGTCACTCCCTTGATTAGTTCTCTTTGTGCATGACTTTAATAATACTTGTCTTTTAATGTATTCACTCAAAAAAATTATATGTAGTCGGCACTTGTAGAATTTTGTAAGCTTTTGTTGAGTGTATTTTTCCTTGGGTAAAGATCATGTTATGTATACTTTGTTACCAATCTCTTTATTCTAACCTTCTTGTTTTGATCATTTGATTAATACATTGATCTGTTCCACAAAAAAAATAAAATTATTTATTTCTACAAATGCTATAAATTTAATGAATACAATTTTATTAAATATTTTATAACAAGTTTCTGAAATAGCCTACAACTAATAGATTTTGAGTTGACAAGTTATTATTTATATTGTAATAAGACAACCAGTTAACAAACAAATATTGTAAATCTCTATGGTACTTAGCTAGAGTACTAATTTATTAAATGAATACACAATAAATTTTATTATGTCTATGTTTCACCATTAAAAGGAGGTCCATTCTTTTAAAATAATCTATATTTATTATTAGACTTACATATTTAACAATATTTAGTGTTAATTTAGGTTAACTCATAAGAATATACTATTTCATTCATAATGCACATGTTTAGATGAGTCCCAATCTCTTGGCCTCGACTTTTACACTTTATCATATTTACTCTGTAACAGGGTTCATTTTAAGACACCCCTATAAAATTGAAGGTGGAAAATACCTGGCGAATATCCCCGTAACCAGTTTCAGTGAAAGGCGAATTTGACAGTATTAAAAAACAAAATTTTTGCCTGGCTTTTCAAGGCTCCATCAGTGACGTCCGACAACACTAGTTCGTAATGACGCACGTCACTGGCGTGACACTTGTTTCGTAATGACGCGCGACACTTTAGCGACACTAGATAGTAATAACGTGTGACACTGGCGCGTCACTAGCCCCTGACGACGCGCGTCATTTGCTCCTACTGACGCACGTCACTTGCTTCAATTGACACGCGACACTATATTCTATTGACGCGTGACACTATCTTCTATTGACACGCGACACTATCTTCTATTGACGCGTGACACTATCTTCTATTGACGCACGACACTATCTTCTATTGACGCGCGACACTATCTTCTATTGACGCGCGACACTATCATCTATTGACGCGTGACATTATATTCTATTGACGCGCGACACTATCTTCTATTGACGCGCAACACTATCTTCTATTGACGCGCGACACTATCTTCTATTGACGCGCGACAGTGTAATCAAATGACGCGCATCAATGTAACCTATTGACGCGCGTCAATAGGGGTCAGTGACGCCCTATTTAGGTTATAAATACCCTTGTGCCACTCATTTTCTCGTTTTCATTTTCCTGTTCATGAATTTTTGTAGGTCAAAATCTTTGACAAAGACGCAATAATAGCTATAATGTCGACTTCACATGCTTCCCAATTGCAATTTCAGCAAGAAAATCAAGAGAATCCAACTCAATCGATTTCCAAGATCAACTACAGGAATCCCTTATGCCCTCACATCCATACGGCTTTAAAGATGTCTTCAGAATATCAAGCTATAATGGAAGAGTGTGAATTTACTGGGCTCTTTAATATGCCCCATTTCGAAACAGATCCGGATATTTTGAATTACCTTCTGTCGTGCTACAATTCAGAGGACGGTATATTTTATGTGACTCTGAATGATGGCCAAATGTTCCAATTCACTATTGAAGCAAATGACATACATCGGTTTACTGGCCTTCCTATCAGAAATTTACCAATTTTTACAACCAAGGCAACACTCCTAGAAGAAGACAAGAAATTTCTCGAATCAACGTACGGTTTCCATGTTGATTGTAAGTATAATTCCTTTTAATTCATATTTTTTAATCTGTTTTTTATTCTGATACAATTTGTTGTTATAAATTTAAAGTAATTTTCACTATTTCACATTTGCAGCCCATGTCAATAAATCCAAGCATGGTGTAGATACACAATCAGTTGCACACCACTTTCTTGCTGCACTTATTTCGTTTTTTCAAGCCAGAATTGTTTTGTAGGGTCGCCAAATGGATATACCAAATTGGGCCATTGCATATATTTTTGCCATTATCTCAAAACATAAATTCGATTGGTGCACATATCTATCCAAAAAAAATAAGAACTGACATAACAAATTCAAAACTCTCAGATAAACCTTTCATTTATTCAACAAACTATCTCCTCGGCTTCTACTATGAGGCACTTTTAAATTTAAAACATAAAGAAATTCCTACTTGCTCTGATGAGGCTTTGAATAAATTCTCAATTCCATTTGATGAACAACAGGTATAAACTATTTAGTTTGTAATTGTATTACAATTTTCGTCATTACATTGCACAGTTATTAAAACTTAAATTTTAATGTTTTGCAGAGAAGATATCTTGAAGTCGTTCCCCGAAAAAAGAAGCAATTGAGAGGAAGAGGCCAACAACACGTGGAGGCTTCGGGGGATTCCCAATCTGAAATGGAAGCTCACTCTCCAAACCCTCAAGTGTTTGAACTCGTTAAACGCCAGAGAAGTAATACATTCTCATATATTATTTACAAATTCCAAAGTTGCATATTTATTTTTCAATTTAAATTTTAACCAAATGAATTGACAACATTTAATATTGATGAATTACAGGGAATTTGGAACCTTCTTCCCCAACTCACTCCATATAGTCGCATGCATTCATATCTTCTGAACAACCACTGATTTCAACTCCTACAAGGCCACCCGTAGCACCGAAAATAACAACCCCTCGACAACAAGGTACAACTTTTCTATAGTACGTTTAATTTCGTAGTTTTCACTTTATGAATTGTTTTAATATGTTTCATTTTTTTCTTATACTTTTCATCACATGTCAGTCATGATCAAACCAGGCCACCGACACCAACTCAACCATTAATTTTTAAAATTCCAACCAGAGGAACAGTGAAAAATAACATTGGTAAACGCATGAGTTTTGCTCCGGCCCCTAGTGGAACACTAAACCTTGACACCTCGTTTCGAATTCCAACTCTCTCACTTGGTGGCTTGCCCAGTGCAATGGGCATATCTATTTTGAACAATATAAATTTAGATGAAGATTATTTGGGCATTGATAGTAATGACCCAACTGGTTTTTTCAATACCCGCGAGATGATTCAAGGCCAAAAGGTATACTTTAAATTTCAATTTTAATATGCTTTAAAATTTTGAATTACATTCTGATTTAAATTTATTTAACTAAATCTTGATTTATTTTTTCAAAAACAGGATCAGCCCACCCAAAGGTAGAAACAATTAGCATTTGATCTTTGTGAAAGCCCCCATTCTTCTCTAGCAAGATCGTCTGCATCAGATTCAGATAGTGAAGAGTTCCCACCTTTTCCTTTGGAGAACTTAATAGGTAATGATTGCTAATCCCATGTCAGTGAGTTTATTATTCCTCATATCCAATAGCTGATAGAATGGGAGAGAAGGGATAAAGTTCTTGTCAATGAGATTATTAGTCGTTATGAAAATTATTGGCAACGAGATAGTTTATACCCTGCAGTCCAGAATCAACCCGCGAAGATGGATTCCTTACTTACCCAAGTAAAATGTGGGACTGTTACGTTTAACAAAAACTATAAAGACGACATTTTAGATAAGGCACTAAACAAATTGGAAAATATTAGTGCCGAGGCCCAGGCATATTTTAACAAATGGTCCAAGGACAAGGATTTGGTATCAATCGCAAATGCCGAAAGAGATAGAGTGGTTGTAAGTATTATTACATTCAAACAATCATTTTTGTTAATTTGAAATTTTGAATTTACATTAATATTTTGAATTGACATTACTCTTTTTGTGCAGTTGAAATATGAAAATTTGAAGATTCAGGAAAAGGTTTTGCAAGTTCACTTGGAAAAAACAAAGAATAGCTTATCCGCAGCAAAAAATATGAAGCAAAATATTGTTTTGGTTAACAAACAAAACAATACACTAAAGCGGATAATTAAAGAGCATGGTCTCGACCCTGACATATTGTTCAAAGCAAAAGTAGCTGCTGATCCAAATTTGTTGTTGCATGGAGATGCAACAAATCAAGAAGAAAGAATTTTGAAAAATCTGGACAGCGCTGCTGAAGATCTTATAAGTTCAGGGGTTATTTCTGGTGTTGGGGAAAGAGGTACAGCCACAATGGAAGAAGCCGTTGGGGAAGAGAGAGGAGTAGAATTGTCTAAAGAAAAAGAGGGTTTTGAAAATTAGAAACTTTTATTATTGAGGAAACTTTAACTATTGAATTTGAAAACTTCTACTATTAAGTATGTACTATGGTATTTGAATTTAATTATATGGTGATTAGATGGTGATTATCATGAATTATATGTATCTTTCTTGTTTACTTGCATTATCATGAATTGTATGTGGACGTAGATGATGAATGATGACAATTGATAATCAATGATAGATGATGATGAAAGATGATGATCAATTTAATATGGGACTTTAATTATCTTGAAAATTGTCTTTGGGGAAAAAATAGCAACTAAGATTTGAAACAGATCTTTACTATTTAGGATTTCTCCTTAATAGACTTATGGTGTCGGAAAATTCTATTTTAAAGAGATTCACCTCTATATTAGTGCATAATCTCTCATTACAGAGCTTGGGAAATAATCAAGACCATGGTTTAAAATATATGGTTTTTTTATCATGGATATTGTTTTGTGTAGAGTAGATTATGGAGGCTATGGAGGCTAGATTAACCAAAGTTGGAATAACCATGTGATTAAAAGATAGGTCAAGCTCGATATAGAACTTTGAAGTTTAATGTAAAACATATAAGGTTTTTATCATGAAGATTAGTCTGTATAGATGAAGTTCATAGGTTGAAGAACTAGATCATTTTTTTATATTTGATAAGGGTGAAACTGAAGAATAACTATGGATTAGAACTGGGAGGCTATAAGTTGGAATAATTTTGAGTGTATAAGAAAATATTGAATTTTGCAAACATGATCATAGTAAAATATGTTGTATAGGATTCACATATTGAGATTCTCTCTTCGGGACTGATTCTTGGAGTGGTTGAATTAAAAAATATCTTTTTTTTCAAATTTGTAAGGTGGTGCATACGATCATAGCTCAATAAGGTTGTTTACATATCGTATTAGTTACAAGAAGGTTTGAAAGATACAATAAGGGTAAAGTGATCAAAATTGTTGTGTAACGGAAAGTTGTTTTTACTTTCTTCTAATTATCATTGTTGAGCTGATGAAATACTTGGTTGACCCGTGCAATGAGTATAGAAGTATAAATATCTTGCTACCACCTTGTTTTGTTTTCCTTTTGCTGAAGATACAATGTTCAAGTGTATGTTTGAAGACAATTTTCTTGAAGCTCCCCCATTTATATGCCTTGAATTGATTAATCATGATCTTCCTGAAGTACAATCTATAAAATCAAGTGTCTAAAATATTGAAAAAAAATTTACAGCTCAACATAAAGTTCTCTGTGCAAGGTTGGATCATCTTAAAAAGGTAGCATTGTGTAAATTTTATCAAGAGTGCAAGGTTGGATCATCTTAAAAAGATAACATTGTGTAAATTTTGTCAAGAGTGCCTTACTGGTACCTCATCTCAAACTCAATCTTAGCATATATCATGAATTTTCTTTATGAACTTATCAAACAAGACCCTATCATCATCAAGTACACACCAATCACTGTTTGTTTCTTTGTTCTGGGGATAAATTTGATGTCTTCATCTCAATTGGCTACATTGCAAACATGAAGGGAATTTCCTCTAGTGCAAAAGAGGTGAAAACTTCGAATTCCATTAAATTTTGGATAGTGGCCCCTATTGACGTGCGTCACTGGCCCCTATTGACGCGTGTCACTGACATCTATTGACGCGCGTCACTGGTATCTATTGACGCACATCACTGACATCTATTGACACGCGTCACTGACATCTATTGATGCGCGTCACTGACATCTATTGACGCGCGTCACTGGTATCTATTGACGTGTGTCAGTGGAAACCATTGACACGCGTCATTGGTATCTATTGACGCGCGTCAGTAGTATCTATTGACACATGTCACTGGAATCTATTGACGCACGTCACTGACATGTATTGACGCACGTCACTGGCATGTATTGATGCGCGTCACTGGCATCTATTGACGCACGTCACTGGCATCTATTGACGCGCGTCACTGGCATCTATTGACGCGCGTCATGTGAAGCCATTGACACCCGATTTAGCCTATAAATACCCTATCAACTGGTTATTTTCTCATTTTCATCTTCCGGCTCTTGAATTTTTGCAGGTCTCAATGCTTCCCAACTGCAAGTTCAGTAACAAAAATCAAGAGAATCCAATTCAATCGATGTCCCTTATGCCCTCACACTCATATCGTTAATATGCCCCATTTCGAAACAGATCCGGATATTTTGAATTACTTTCTATCATCCTACAATTCAGAGGACGTGATTTTTTATGTGACTCTGAACGATTGCCGAATTTTTCAATTCAGTATCGAAGCAAATGACATCCATCATTTTACGGGCCTTCTGTTCAAAAATTTACCAATTGTTACAACCAAGGCAACAGTCGTGGAAGAAAAGAATTTTCTCGAATCAACGTTTGGTTTCCATGTTAATTGTAAGTATAACTCGTTTTAATTCATATTTTTTATTCTGTTTCACATTTTTAGCCCATGTCCATATATCCAGGCGTGGTGTCTAATATGTAGCATTTCTGAGTACATGTACTTTGTTTTACCTGATGAGTGCAGTGGAAAAGTTTAAACAAAAAAAAGATCTTAAGAAAACTGATGGAACCAAGAAGGGGAAATTAATTGATGTTCAGAAACCTGATGAAGCAAATCAAGCAGGGGGGAAGAATTCTGATCAATGTACTTTAATATTAACGGAGGGTGACTCAGCCAAGGCTCTTGCAGTCGCTGTAAATGTTTGTGCCTTGAATCAGGGAAATGTGAATACTGAATTTGGTAGTATTGTGACATGTTTCGACATCACTTTCCAATTTAATTTTTTGTTATTTTAGTTATCTTTATCCTATCAGGTGGCAGGAATATCTATTTTTTGGGAAGCTACCACTCACCCACAAATGGAGAATAAAGAGATAGTAAATAGAAAAAAAATCCTTGGCCTACAGGAAGATAAAATATATGACAGCATTAAATCTTTAAGATATGGCCATCTGATGATAATGACAGACCAGGTACATGATATTTGTATAGGGCAGTTTAGTTTCTGTAAATGTTCCCCTTGTATATTTGGTTGTGTTTCGAGACTTTTTATAATTGTTTTCTAAGCCTCCAGATGTTATGTATCTCCATGTCTAATGTCGGCACATGTTGATGTAGGCAACTTACAAAAATGGAAATGTGTTATCTTTCTACACAATTCCTGAGTATGAAGCTTGGAGAGAAATATTGAGTGGATCGATAACCGGCTAGACCATATAGTACAACAAATTAATGCTAGTTTATTTTCTCTTTATATGTTTTCAAGTTCTGGTTTTGTTCACTTGCTAATTAGGTATCACTTGTTGCTTGGACCATACAGGGTTCCCGGTTTGGGCACAAGTACTTCCACAGAGGGAAAGGAGTATTTCATTGATCTGGACAAGCACAAAAAAGATTTTGTGTGGGTTGATGAGAAAGATGGAGATGCTTCCTCATATCAATCAGCTTATAGAATGGGACAGAAGGGCTAAGGTTCTTATCAATGAGATTATTAGTCGTTACGAAAATTATTGGCAACGGGATAGTTTATACGCTGTAGCTGATCCAAATTTGCAACGGGATAGTTTGGGAAAGAGGTACAGCCACAGTGGAAGAAGCCGTTGGGGAATAGTGCAGAGGAGTAGAATTGGATAAAGACAAAAGAGGGTTTTGAAAACTAGAAACTTTTATTATTGTGGAAACTTTAAATAATGAATTTGAAAACTTCTACTATTGTCTATTGTGTATGTACTATGCTATTTAAATTTAATTATATGGATTTACATACAATCTTTAATTTTAATTTACTTGCATTTTCATGAATTGTAGTGGACGTAGATGATGAATGATGATAATTGATAATTAATGATAGATGATGATAATGAGGATATGATAATGATATGGTGATGATGAGGAATTTTATGTGGACTTATATTTAAAATCGTATAATGTATTGTTTATACCGAATTTTATGTGAATTTTATTAGGAATTTTATGTGGACTTGTATTTAAAAATAAATTAAATATAATTCTAAGAAATCAAGAAAGAATCATCACTGGTAAGAAATTAAACATAATTGCAAATATGCTATGGTTTAGCTTACCTCTTGAGTATTGCAATCATCAAGGGTAACATGACATTGTAGATGGAGGGGTGAGTTGCCTGACATTATCAGTCCTGAGAAGTGCCAGCAACATCTTTATATATATAGACCAACAATATCTTTAAATAAATGTAAATATAAAGAATTAGACCTGTAACGTCTTTAATGATAACAAGAGCTGAAAAAGTGTAAAGTAACAAACAATAAGATTATGTTGAATAAGATACCTATTTAAAATTGAAATCATCACCAGTAATGTGCTATATCTTTGTCTTAAAAAATTCAACACAAAAAATTGATTAGTAGATAGATGGGTGAGTTGTCTGACATTGTCAGTCCCGAGAAGTAACAGCTTCCTTGGACGGATGTCAACCCACGTTTTCAAAAAATAAAAATATTGTATTTAACTAAATGTAAATACATACACCTGTAACATCTTTAATTATAACCATAGCTGAAAAAATGAATAGTAACAAACAATAATATTAAGGGGAAAAAGATACCTGCTTAAAGTTGAAATCATCACTGCCACTGGTAATGAGCTAGATCTTTGTTTTAAAAAAATCCGACACGAGAAATGGATTATTAGATAGATGGGTTAATTGCCTGACATTTTTAGTATATAGACCTATAACATCTTTAATGATAAAGATAAAAGATAGATAAAGAAGATACGTACTTAAAGTTGAAACAATCCATTATCAATAGCTTCATCAAAGTCGATGTTGTCTTCTGTAGAATGTGACGAAGAGCCAATTAGACTCTCAAGGTATTTACACCTCTTCTTTCACAAAGGGAATTCTAGTGAGCAATTGCTCTGTCAAAAAATGAATAGAAATAAACAATAAGATTAAGGGGAAAAAGATACCTGTTTAAAGTTGAAATCATCACTGCCACTGGTAATGAGCTAGATCTGTGTTTTAAAAAATTCCAACATGAGAAATGGATTAGTAGATAGATGGGTGAATTGCCTGACATTTTTAGTATATAGACCTATAACATATTTAATGATAAAAATAAAAGATAGATAAAGAAGATACCTACTTAAAGTTGAAACAATCCATTATCAATAGCTTCATCAAAGTCGATGTTGTCTTCTGTAGAATGTGACGAAGAGCCATTTACACTCTCAAGGTTGGGAATATTTGTACTTGTTGTATTATTTACACCTCTTCTTTCGCAAAGGGAATTCCAGTGCGCAATTGCTCTGTAAAACGGAAAGGTTTCGAGGGAGTATCAAGAAACGTAACACCTCATGCAACTTTCCATATTTTTATCCTACCTGTTTCTCAATTTTGATTTTATAAATGACAATGCACTGAAAACCCTTTCATCCTCCACAGACCCCAAAATCATTGTCTGGCATAACTCATATAGTCTGAAATATTCACTGATATCTTCTTGTAAGATAGAACTTTGATAGATTCCTTGCCACAGCCTTGTAATAGCACCACTTTCAGAAGGTTGATCTAAATTCCTATATTGGTTCCTCATTGTTGTTGCAAAATTTGTTGACTAAAACTTTAATAAATTGGCATTCAGTATACCTTTGATTGACGTACCCTTGAGCTCTGATGTCTTCGTAAATTGTTCCATTATTGTACCCATTGATTTATGGAAATGCTTACTGACAAAGTCTACATGACCACCTTCTGTATTCCAAAAATTCAGATTCATCACACCCATGGCTTCCAGAATTTTATCTTTACAGAAACGTTCCCTAATTTCTGATGACAAGGTTTCTAAAAATTTTTTAAGCTTTATTCTGGTTTCAATTATCACAGACTCAAACAAATTACGTGTCACGGGAACATCTTCTCATTCCGATCCTGTAATATCTTGACGTTTTTGCAAAACGTGCATTGGTATTTTCCTCCCATTAACAGAGATGCATAGGTGATCGTGGATATTAAATCTCAAAAAGGTGTTAGGATTTTTAAGATCTAAGAAATCTCTCCAATTTTCAAAAACAGGTGCATCAAAACTATCATGGGAACAGTACAATATATCAAGACTTTGACATACCATTTTCCTCATCCGTATAAAATCCACAATATAGATTAATCTACCCTGTGCATGCTTCATCAGTGTATTGATCTCCTTTAACATTAGAAGAATACCAACCAATGTAAGCAATGTCTCCAAATCAGTTAGGCGGAACAACAGGTCCCTTGCCCTATCAACTTCATGATGGTATTTGTGCATGAAACCAACCAATGAAGGATACTCCTCACGAACTCTGCATGCAGGTTCATACAAAGATATCCATCTAGTCTCCACATCCTTCAGAAGTTTTTTGCTGTCTGTAATTCCAATTGCAAATTTTTGGAACTCGAGAAAATGCTTTGGGCTGCTTGACATATAGGCATGAAGTTCTCTTATGAGGTCTTCTAATTTAGCAACATTTTCGTGGTTGCTTACCATTTTATACGCTAAATTCTTTCTGTGAGCCATACAGTGAATTGGTAGCATATATGGGGCCACTGTTGTTTGTAATCTAACACACAACCCTGTTCGGTGACCTTGCATGACAGATGCACCATCTGCTCCAACGCATACCAACTTCGTAGCAATTTCATAATCAGTCATACGAGCAACATCTTTCAAATGAGAAACAATTATTTTATATAGGTTTTTAGCATTGCAGTTTTCAACCATTTTCATAACACCCAACAGATGAGGTGTCCTTATATGATTTTCTAATGTATAGATGTGGATACATACCCATGCAGTGTTGTCGACTGCTGTCACTTCATCAATTGAAAGAGAGATAAAGTTTGCTTTTTTTACATTCTCTTTCAAATCTTCCTTCTCTATCATCGAGAGGCATTTTTCCATTTCCCATCCACTACTCTCAGACCAATGAGACTGAGGTACATTCAGCATTCTGTTAAATTGATACAAAACATTGAAATCGAGGAAATCCGACATCGCTCTTCCTTTTTTAAGTATTTGAAAAAGAGTAGAGAATTGTATGAATTTTGCATGTAGATTTGTTTCTTTCATCTTACCAATATGCGATGTGATCGTTCCTCCCTTTTCCAACAGATGTCTATGTTTTTTCTACTCTGCCTCATATTCCGCTGCATATTTAACATGCATGCACTCCTTTTCAATTTTCCACATATGTGTTTTGATTTTCTGGCCATCCACCCCCGTTACAGTTAAATATTGTTTTCCACAATGTTTTTCTATAGTGTCCAGCTTCAGTTGCATTTTTTGTTGCTTTCCCAATTTCCACGTACATATTGTACATGTAAATTCACATGGGATTTCTTCAGAATTAGATGATTGTACAGGTTAAATAAATGGAAATTTAGCTACCCAATCAAACTTGTATGTCCTGCCAATGGTCCACATATGCTTGTTCATTTTCAATGCTTTACTTTTTTGAGTAGAATTTTGAGCAATATCAGAATCACCTGGTTTCCTCTTTCTTGGACAAGAGTTTGATTTTGATTTCTGTCTTCCATTTTGATAAGTGTTTATATCTTTGATATCTAGCTGCACTTCTGGTTGCACCCCAACAGGAACAATATCTTCAAGATCTGGCATATTATCGTAGGTTTCATTTGTTTGACTGTGATACTGTGTAGAATGCATGTCCACCTCAATAATACCAGTATTCTGATTCTTTTTGGTGGCATCTATATGATTGGTATTTACAATATCTGTATCCGTAGAGTTTCCAAAATACTTGAAGAGTGATTTCTGAGATTTCTTACTTACTTTTAGGTTATTCGTATTCTTTGAGCTGGCACCTTCCATTATTCTGAAAAGAGTCCTGCGTCAGCAAAAGAACCAAGAAGCGACTCTATTCAGCCTCTGAGGTCTTGTCACGCATGAACTGTCTGAGGTCACGCGTCAACTCTGTCCAAGTCGTGCATCAACACTTCCTTCTGTCACGCGTCAACCCTTCCTCTGTCGCGCGTCACTTCCTTGCCCAAGTCGCGCGTTAGTGAAGTTCTTGTCACGCATCAATACAGCTCTTGTCGCATGTCAGTACAAATCTTGTCACGCGTCAGTACAGCTCTTGAGTCTTGTCGCGCGTCAATAATGCCCTTGTCGCGCGTCAACACTGTATTTTTCACACGTCAACAATCACAGGCTAACAGTAATATGAATCTCTAGTGCTCAAGGGTATGCGAGTTCAAATTTCACAGTATTGGTAATTTGGTAAGCTACTTGAGGTATACTACCCGGTGAATCACATAGGTTTTTATAGGAGATGTTTTCAAATGAAGGCGAAGCCGACCCCCCAAAAAAAATATACTATATATTTTAGGCGAACAGGACACCGACCTACTCTGAATAATTCACCTTTTCAAATTTTCCTAAAATGAAATTTTCACCATATTACGAATATTCGCCGCTAAAATTATCTGTAGCCAAGATAGCTCCATGGCCATCTATCTATATGAATGGAAGCCCACCTATGGTCTCCAAATTACGTCCAACCTAGACAAACCGTCCAGTAACCTCCTGTAATAAGCTACATCATGTGTAGCTCTGACACCTCAGGCCTCTCCCATAGCTGGTACCCACCACCTGTACCCCACTCTCAAAACTCTCCGTGGGAATGCATATGACCGGGGCATCCCCACTGGTCAAACACAAATGATGTGCTCATATGCCCAGCAATGTAGTAATACGACATAGAAAATGTTGAACCTCCATAGTCACCCGTAGGCCCATAGCTCTCTATACATATGTGTCAGCAATGCAGGTACCCATGTGAATCATGTCCAATGTATCATTATGTCATGGAGGACTCCCATAAGTTACCTTGAGAACCTCCCACCCTTTGCATCCAACAGTGCAAAGCAGCACACTAGCTCCATTATAAGTACCACTAACCTCATCTCCTCTCGATGAGCTTTATGCATCACTCTATAACTCATGCTAGCATTATGAAATGTCAGGTCTGCTGCACCCTCACCAAAAATGGGTGTCAGTAACTCCTCAGATGCATCTGAAGAGATAGAATACACCTGGGCCCCGAATATGGGAAACCGCAGGATCCTGTATACATCTTCTAGGGTGATCGTCATCTCACCCATCATAAAATGGAAGGTATTGGTCGCCGAGTCCCATCTATCGATGAGGGAAACCATAAGACTCACCTCCCAGACTACATGCTGGTAGTGCCTCACCCCTATCAATCCCACCTCTGCCACTTGCTACCACTCTGCCTGCATCACGCTTTCCCGTACTCTTAATAACAAGGGTGACACCCGGGCTCTCATCCGCAGCTTGTCTATCGCCTGCATCCCAAAAATGCACTGTATTAGTGCACCTTTCCCAAATTACCCATTTTATCCCACATCCTGACCCGATCTACCTAAAGCTACCCAAACCCATCTACCCGAACCTATATAACCTAACCCTCACCCAAACCTACCCAAACCTAAGGTTAACCAACCCGATTATCCCCTTCCTGACCCCGATTTCCCTTTAACTGACATCGGTCATTGTTATTTTGATTGGCACTGATCACTACCCATCGACGTCGGCCACAAGCTGACTGACGTTGGTCACTGTCGCACCCCCTGCCCTGACTTTCCAACCCTATTTTTTTTCCCTTCCTTGACATTCTACCCACCCAAATCCCTCTTTACACCCTTAATTGTTCCTACATTACCCTTTTTTCCTATCCCTTACCATCCACTATTACCTTTTCTCTCTCTTTTTTCCATTTTTAAATTCTTTCCCCCCAACCCCCCCATTTTTTAAATATATTTTTTACATCTTACATCAAATTAACTCAATAATCAAAACCAAAGGTTCAAATCCTACCTGATCTCACTACTGCCATCATTGTGGAACCTTCGACCTCCGCACCACTCCTCTCGAGCCCTCTCTGGCCTCTGCCATCCTCAATTGCACAGCTAAATCCTCAGCCACACGAATCGTGCCACCTGATCTTGTGGCCCCACCTCTCACTCACCAACTCTCACCTATGTGGCTCACCACCCAAGCTCTCTACTGTACTTTTTTGTCCTCTTCCTCTTTTTCTCTCTTCTTGTTCTTTTCTCCTTTTCCAACTAAACCAATGAATTTTTCAAACATGGGGTTTCAAATTTTTATACCCTACCCAACCTGACTGACGTCAGTTAACCCTTGACCGCTATCGTTTTTCTACCGTAGACTACCGCTGTCGGTTCCCCTACACCATCATCAGTTCATTACGACCAATGTCAGTCACCCTGCATACTCATTACCTTCAAATTTACCTCATTTATCCTTACCTCTCTTTTATTTTTCCCTCCATACACCTACCTGGACCACTTTACCTTCCCCTCTAGCCCCCCACTTTCTTCAGCCTACTTCACCTACTGTTGATGCCTTATTATTTTACCCCTACGTCTGCCTTACCCATGCCATGATCTCAATATTTAGACATGGACCATCACTAGTGACCTTTGACGGCATGTGATCACTATACCTTGTGACACTGTTACCTGTGTTGTTGACCTAATGACCTTACCTAGCCTATTGCCATGACCGTTTATCCTGACCCTAACTTTGGTGTACCAGAACATACCTAAATGTTCCTACACCTAACCTATGTTGTGTTTCCTGACTTTATCCTATACCTTGGATACTGGATTCACTTCAACCTTGTTTGGATAAACATATCGACCTTAGGAAATGTGGAGTTTACCTGCTCTTCAACCCGGCAGCCTACTGCAATTTATACGTGTGCGTGTGTTTGACTACTGCTACCTTTGACCCTGACCCATTACCTAGATTGCCCAAGGAAATCTGGAGGATCTCCCTAAGTATGGTAAACCTAGAAAATCCCACCTTGACCGATGTCAGTTACCCCTAACTTTCTCCGGTTAAGTCAGACCGCCGTCGGTTACCCCTTTCAACCCAAAACAACCTTATTTCTCAATGTTGGAACTTGGAAGAAAAATGATGGAAAAGAAAGAAAGAAATTTGACAAGCAAGAATGACATCTCAGAGAGATAACTCATCTTTAGAGAGCCAATTTCAGCAAGAACTGACATCCAAGGAAGGAGATTGAACATTTTCTCCTACACAGGCATCCTAGCCACCTTCTGAACTATCCAAGTAAAAGAGGAGTGTGCATGCAACCCATGCAAAATATTTTCTTCAGTTGGTAATCACTTGTAGTGTTCAAACCCACCATTGGCACCTCCATCCATCACACACAATCCTTCAGGAATGAAATCCAAGTAAGTACAATATCATACTTTCCTGGTTATTTCATTTCATCATTGTTTTATCACCCAATGTTTATCTTGTTCCTTATTGACCATCTCCAACATTTTGTACCTCCATAGACGCATCCAAACTTCATAAAAACCTATCCCAGTCACCTAATACCTCCTCCCAACCAACTAAATCCTTTGTGTAATCACAAAGGAGACCAAAAACCTATTCTGTGACATTTCCATATCTCACGGTAACCATCGCTAGTTATACCTAGCCGCGGTTGGTCACCCCTAACTGATGTCACTCTCTGTGTTTGCCTACACAACCTTAAATAGAGACCTATCCACCTAATTTTACCTCACCCTCACTCACTTGTGACCTACCCGAGACCTTTATCAAACGTACAGAACCCAAAACCAACCATTTGACTTGTGGATTCTTTTCTAGCTTAGCCTGTTAGATTAGATCTATTTTCTTATTATGTTCCAAGTGAGATACCTAAAGCATTTTAAAACAACAATAGGATTTACCTTGTTTTTCAGCATTAATTTTCTTTAAAAAGTGGACTAACAGCCATCTAGGAAGTACCATACTTCTTGGATCTAGCTCACGCTAGGTAGTTCATTGCCCATATTGTTTAATTCTTTTTGGTGGTCTTGCTTTCATTACAGGTAGTTCCTCCTAGCCAAACAAAATCTCTCACGGTCAACTGTGGATTCAAAAGTCATATGCACACAACAACCCATCAACCAAAATTTGAATAGGTATTCCTCCTATGCCTGTTACCCTATATGTTTCGTCAACGATTCAAAGAAACCATCTAAGAAAAAGGTGAACATACCTAAATGTTCCTAGACTTAACCTACATTTTGTTTCCTGACCTTATCCTATACATCTCATACCAGATTCACTTCAACCTTGTTTGGATAAACCTATCGACCTTAGGCAATGTTGATTTTTCCTTCTCTTCAACCTGGTAGCATACTGCAGTTTATACGTGTGCGTGTATTTGACTACTGCTACTTTTGACCCAGACCCATTACCTAGATTGCTCGAGTAGACCTTTCATCCTCTTCCCCTACACCAACTTACCTTTTCTTTACATTTACCTTTTATCAAACCACTCACCGTTTCAACCTATTGCTTCATCAGTTCTTAGTCTGATGGGGATCACCTTCACCCCCACATAGGCCAACCACATCTTATTTTTGTTAGCATCGCTTACCAATACAAGCTACACAACAAAAAGGGAAAAAATGTAGTACCTAAAATTAGGTCACACTCCCCTTTGGTCCCTCGACAAATAAGCACCCTTCATCACATTCACCTAGCCATGGCCCCCTTCACGTCAAGAGTATTAATTTAATTAAATTAACTCATTATCTTCACCATATTTATTATTTAAATATCTTAATTTAGATAATATCTACACATATAGTTCACTTAGACACCTCACTAAGCTAACTCAACTTAAGACCTATTCTTAGCAAGTTACCAAAACTAACTAAGACTTACCCAAACCCTACAAATCAATGCCTACACTCCCTCTAACAACATTTCCACATGATCACAGAAGCTCCCAGTCCAATTCGCGGGATAACGATACAAGATCTGAGAAAATCAGGAGGATCTCCCTAAGTTTGGTAAACCTAGAAAATCTCGCCTTAACCTACGTCAGTACCCCTAACTTTCTCCGGTTAAGCCGGACTGCCGTCTATTACCCCTTTAACCCAAAACAACCTTATTTCTCAAGGTCGGAACTTGGAAGAAAAAGGTTGGAAAACAAAGCAAGAAATTTAATGAGCAAGAATGACATCTTAGAGAGATAACGCATCTTCAGAGAGCCAATTTCAGCAAAAACTGACATCCAAGGAAGGAGATTGAACATTTTCTCCTACACAACCATCCCAGCCACCTTCTAAAATATCCAAGAAAAAGAGGAATTTGGATGCAGCCCATGCAGAATCTTTTCTTAAGTTGGTAATCACTTGCATCCTTCAAACACACCATCGGTACCTTCATCCATCACACACAATCCTTCAGGAATGAAATCCAAGTAAGAACAATATCATACTTTCCTGGTTATTTCATTTCATCATTGTTTTATCACCCATTGTTTATCTTGCTCCGTATTGACCATCTCTAACATTTTGTACCTTCATAGACCCATCAAAACTTCGTAAAAACCTATCCCATTCACCTAATACCTCCTCCTAACCAACTAAATCCTTTGTACAATCACAAAGGAGACCAAAGCCCTGTTCTATAATGTTTCCAAATCTCACAGTAACCAATGCCGGTTATACCTATCCCTAGTCGGTCATCCCTAACCGACGTCGGTCTCCGTGTTTTCCTACACAACCTTAAATAGAGATCTATCCACCTAATTTTACCTCACCCTCACTCACTTGTGACCTACCCGAGACCTTTATCAGACCTACAGAACTCAGAAGCAACCATTTGACCTCTAGATTCTATTCTAGCTTAGCTTGTTAGATTAGATTTGTTTTCGTATTGTGTTTCAAGTGAGATACGGAAATCATTTTAAAATAACAATAGGATTTACCTTGTTTTCAGCATTAATTTGTTTAAAACAGTGGACTGACAACCATTTAGTAAGTACAATACTTCTCTTATCTAGCTCATGCTAGGCAGTTCATCGCCCATATTGTTTAATTATTTCTGGTTGTCTTGCTTTCATTACAGGTAGTTCCTCCTAGCTAAAAAGAAACTCTCACGGTCAGCTGTGGATTCAAAAGTCATACACACGCAACAACCCATCAATCGAAATTTGATCAAGTATTCCTCCTAAAATCGTTACCCTATCTGTTTTGTCAATGATTCAAGTAAACAATCTAAGAAAAAGGTGAAGATACCTACATGTTCCTATACCTAGCCTACGTAGTGTTTCCTGACCTTATCCTATACCTTGGATACCGGATTAACTTCAAACGTTTTTGGATAAAACTATCGACCTTAGGCAATATAGAGTTTGCCTGCTCTTCAACCCAGTAGCATGCTGCAGTTTATACATGTGTGTGTGTTTGACTACTGCTACCTCTGACCCTAACCCTTTAACTAGATTACATAAGTAGACATTTCATCCTCTTCCCCTACACCCACTTACATTTTCCTTACATTTACCTTTTATCAAACCACTCGCCATTTCAACCTGCTACTTCATCAGTTCCTGGTATGAGGGGGATCACCTTCACCCCCACATAGGCCAACCACATCTTAATTTTGTTAGCATCACTTACCAATACAAGCTACACAACAAAAAGGGGCAAAATGTAGACATTAAATAAGCACCCTTCATCACACTCACCTAGCCATGGCCCCCTTCACCTCACTAGTATTAATCTAATTAATTAAATTAAATTAACTCATTATCCTCACCATATTTATTATTTAAATATCTTAATTTAGATAATATCTACACATATAGTTCACTTAGACACCTCACCAAGCTAACTCAACTAAAGACCTATTCTTAGTTAGTTACCATAACTAACTTAGAATTACCCAAATCCTAAAAATCAATTCCTACACTCCCTCTAACCACATTCCCGCATGGTCACAGAAGCTCGAAGTCCAATTCATGGAATAATGACACAAGATTTGAGGAAATTATGAGGATCTCCCTAAGTTTGGTAAACCTATAAAATCCCACATTGACCAGCATCGATTTCCCCTAACCGTCGCCGGTTATACCAGACCACCGTGGGTTACCCATTTTAACCCAAAACAACCTTATTTATCAAGGTTGGAACTTAGAAGAAAAAGGTTGGCAAATGAAGCAAGAAATTTGACGAGCAAGTATGACATATCAGAGAGATAACACATCTTCAGAGAGCCAATTTTAACAAGAACTGACATCCAAGGAAGGAGATTGAACATTTTATCCTACACAACCATCCCAGCCACCTTCTGAACTATCCAAGCAAAAGAGGAGTGTACATGTAGCCCATGTAGAAGCTTTTCTTTAGTTGGTAATAACTTGCAGCCTTAAAACCCACCATTGGTACCTCCATCCATCACACACAAGCCTTTAGGAATGAAATACAAGTAAGTACAATATCATACTTTCTTGGTTATTTCATTTCATCATTATTTTATCACCCATTGTTTATCTTGCTCCTTATTGACCATCTCCAACATTTTGTACCTCCATAGACCCTTCAAAAATTTGTAAAAACCTATCCCAGTCACCTAATACCTCCTCCCAACAAACTAAATCCTTTGTGAAATCGAAAAGGAGACCAAAACCCTGTTCTGTGATGTTTTGAAATCTCACAGTAACCAACGTCGGTTATACCTAGCCACGGTCGGTCACACCTAACCGACGCCAGTCTCTGTGGTTGCCTACACAACCTTAAACAGAGACCTATCCACCTAATTTTATATCAACCTCACTCACTTGTGACCCACCCAAGACTCTTTATCAAACTTACAGAACCCATAACCAACCATTTGACATGTGGAATCTATTCTAGCTTAGCCTGTTAGATTAGATTTGTTTTCTTATTGTGTTTCAAGTGAGATTCCTATATAATTTTAAAATAAAAATAGTATTTAGCGTGTTTTCAGCATTAATTTGTTTAAAACACTAGACTGACAACCATCTAGGAAGTACAATACTTCCTGGATCTAGCTCATGCTAGGTAGTTCATTGCCCATATTGTTTAATTCTTTCTGGTGGTCTTTCTTTTAGTACAGGTAGTTCCTCCTAGCCAAAAGGAATCTCACATGGTTATCTGTGGATTTAGGTGTCATACACGCGCACCAACCCATCAACCAACATTTGAATAGGTATTCCTCCTACACCTGTTACCCTATATGTTTCGGTAACGATTGAAAGAAACAATCTAAGAAAAAGGTGAACATACCTAAACGTTCCTGCACAAAACCTACATTTTTTTTCCTGACCTTATCCTATACCTTGGATACTGGATTCACTTCAACCTTGTTTGGATAAACCTATCGACCTTAGGCAATGTGGAGTTTTCCTACTCTTCAACCCTGTAGGGTACTACAGTTTATACGTGTGCATGCATTTGACTTCAACTACCTTTGACCCTGACCCATTACCTAGATTTCCTGAGTAGACCTTTCATCCTCTTCCCCTGCACCCACTTACCTTTTATCAAACCACTCACCATTTCAACCAGATGCTTTTTTAGTTCCTGGTTTGAGGGGGATCACCTTCACCCCCACATAGGCCAACCACATCTTATTTTTGTTAGCATCGCTTAGCAATACAAGCTATGCAACAAAAAGGGGAAAAATGTAGACACTAAAATTAGGTCACACTCCCCTTTGGTCCCTCGACAAATAAGCACCCTTCATCACACTCACCTAGCCATGGCCCCCTTCACCTCACTAGTATTAATCTAATTAATTAAATTAAATTAACACATTATCCTCACCATATTTATTATTTAAATATCTTAATTTAGATAATATCTACACATATAGTTCACTTAGACACCTCAGCAAGCTAACTCAACTTAAGACCTATTCTTAGTTAGTTACCATAACTAACTAAGACTTACCCAAACCCTAAAAAATCAATTCCTACACTCCCTCTAACCACATTCCTGTATGATCACAGAAGCTCGAAGTCCAATTCATGGAATAATGACACAAGATTCGAGGAAATCAGGAGGATCTCCCTAAGTTTGGTAAACCTATAGAATCCCACATTGACCAGCGTCGATTTCCCCTAACCATCGCCGGTTATACTAGACCACCGTGGGTTACCCATTTTAACCCAAAACAACCTTATTTATCAAGGATGGAACTTAGAAGAAAAAGGTTGGCAAATGAAGCAAGAAATTTGACGAGCAAGTATGACATATCAGAGAGATAACACATCTTCAGAGAGCCAATTTTAACAAGAACTGACATCCAAGGAAGGAGATTGAACATTTTATCCTACACAACCATCCCAGCCACCTTTTGAACTATCCAAGCAAAAGAGGAGTGTACATGTAGTCCATGTAGAAGCTTTTCTTTAGTTGGTAATAACTTGCAGCCTTAAAACCCACAATTGGTACCTCCATCCATCACACACAAGCCTTTAGGAATGAAATACAAGTACAATATCATACTTTCTTGGTTATTTCATTTCATCATTATTTTATCACCCATTGTTTATCTTGCTCCTTATTGACCATCTCCAACATTTTGTACCTCCATAGACCCTTCAAAAATTTGTAAAAACCTATCCCAGTCACCTAATACCTCCACCCAACAAACTAAATCCTTTGTGCAATCGAAAAGCAGACCAAAACCTTGTTCTGTGATGTTTCGAAATCTCACAGTAACCAACACCGGTTATACCTAGCCACGGTTGGTCACCCCTAACTGACACCAGTCTCTGTGTTCGCCTAAAGAACCTTAAACAGAGACCTATCCACCTAATTTTATATCAACCTCACTCACTTGTGACCCACTCAAGACTCTTTATCAAACTTACAGAACCCATAACCAACCATTTGACATGTGGAATCTATTTTAGCTTAGCCTGTTAGATTAGATTTGTTTTCTTATTGTGTTTCGAGTGAGATTCCTATATAATTTTAAAATAAAAATAGTATTTAGCCTGTTTTCATCATTAATTTGTTTAAAACACTAGACTGACAGCCATCTAGGAAGTACAATACTTCCTGGATCTAGCTCATGCTAGGCAGTTCATTGCCCATATTGTTTAATTTTTTTTTGGTGGTCTTTCTTTTAGTACAGGTAGTTCCTCCTAGCTAAAAAGAAGCTCTCACGATTATCTATGGATTCAGGTGTCATACATGTGCAACAACCCATCAACCAACATTTGAATAGGTATTCCTCCTACACCTGTTACCCTATCTGTTTCAGTAACGATTGAAAGAAACAATCTAAGAAAAAAGTGAACATACCTAAACGTTCCTGCACAAAACCTACATTTTGTTTCCTGACCTTATCCTATACCTTGGATACTGGATTCACTTTAACCTTGTTTGGATAAACCTATCGACCTTAGGCAATGTGGAGTTTTCCTACTCTTCAACCCAGTAGGGTACTACAGTTTATAAGTGTGCGTGCGTTTGACTACAACTACCTTTGACCCTGACCCATTACCTAGATTTCCTGAGTAGACCTTTCATCCTCTTCCCCTGCACCCACTTACCTTTTATCAAACCACTCACCATTTCAACCTATTACTTCATCAATTCCTGGTTTGATGGGGATCACCTTCACCCCCACATAGGCCAACCACATCTTATTTTTGTTAGCATCGCTTAGCAATACAAGCTATGTAATAAAAAGGGGAAAAATGTAGACACTAAAATTAGGTCACACTCCCCTTTGGTCCCTCGACAAATAAGCACCCTTCATCACACTCACCTAGCCATGGCCCCCTTCACCTCACTAGTATTAATCTAATTAATTTAATTAAATTAACTCATTATCCTCACCATATTTATTATTTAAATATCTTAATTTAGATAATATCTACACATATAGTTCACTTAGACACGTCACCAAGCTAACTCAACTGAAGACCTATTCTTAGTTAGTTACCATAACTAACTAAAACTTACCCAAACCCTAAAAATCAATTCCTACACTCCCTCTAACCACATTCCCGCATTATCACAGAAGCTCGAAGTCCAATTCATGGAATAATGATACAAGATTCGAGGAAATCAGGAGGATGTCACTAAGTTTGGTAAACCTATAAAATCTCACATTGACCAGCGTCTATTTCCCCTAACCATCACCGGTTATACCAGACCACCGTGAGTTACCCATTTTAACCCAAAACAACCTTATTTCTCAAGGTTGGAACTTAGAAGAAAAAGGTTGGAAAATGAAGCAAGAAATTTGACGAGCAAGTACGACATCTCAGAGAGATAACACATCTTAAGAGAGCCAATTTTAACAAGAACTGACATCCAAGGAAGGAGATTGAACATTTTCTCCTCCACAACCATCGCAGCTACCTTCTAAACTATCCAAGCAAAGGAGGAGTGTCCATGCAGCCCATGCAGAAGCTTTTCCTCAGTTATTAATCACTTGCAGCCTTCAAACCCACCATTGGCACCTCCATCCATCACACACAAGCCTTCAGGAATGAAATCCAAGTAAGTACAATATCATACTTTCCTGGTTATTTCATTTCATCATTGTTTTATCACCCATTGTTTATCTTGCTCCGTAGTGACCATCTCCAACATTTTGTACCTCCATAGACCCATCAAAACTTCATAAAAGCCTATCCTAGTCACCTAATACCTCCTCTCAACCAACTAAATCCTTTCTATAATTATAAAGGAGACCAAAACCCTTTTCTGTGACATTTCCAAGTCTCATAGTAACTGGTGCCAGTTATACCTAGCCGCGGTTGATCACCCCTAACCAACGTCAGTCTCTATGTTTGCCTACACAACCTTAAATAGAGACCTATCCACCTAATTTTACGTCACCCTCACTCACTTATGAGGTACCCGAGACCTTTATCAAACCTACAGAACCCAGAACCAACCATTTGACCTGTGGATTCTAATCTAGCTTAGCATGTTAGATTAGATTTGTTTTCTTATTGTGTTTCAAGTGAGATACCTAAATCATGTTAAAATAACAAGAGGATTTACCTTTTTTTCAGCATTAATTTGTTTAAAAGAGTGGACTGATAGCCATCTAGAAACTACCATACTTCTCGGATCTAGCTCACGCTAGGCAGTTCATTGTCCATATTGTTTAATTCTTTCTGGTGGTCTTGCTTTCATTATAAGTAGTTCATCCTATCCAAAAGGAAGATCTCATGGTCAGATGTGGATTCAGAAGTCATACGTGTGCAACAACCCATCAATGGACATTTGAACATGTATTCCTCTTACGCCTGTTACCCTATTTGTTTTGTCAACGATCGAAAGAAACAATCTAAGAAAAAGGTGAACATACCTAAACGTTCCTACACTTAACCTACATTGTGTTTCTTGATCTTATCCTATACCTTGGATACAAGATATACTTCAACCTTGTTTGGATAAACCTATCGACCTTAGGCAATGTGGATTTTGCCTACTCTTTAACCCAGTAGCGTGCTGCAATTTCTACGTGTGCATGCTTTAGACTACTACTACCTTTGACCCTGACCCATTACCTAGATTGCCCGAGTAGACCTTTCATCCTCTTACACTACACCCAATTACCTTACCCTTACATTTACCTTTTATCAAACCACTCACTGTTTCAACCTGCTGCTTCATCAGTTCCTAGTTTGAGGGGGATCACCTTCACCCCCACATAGGGCAACCACATCATTATTATTGTTAGCATCACTTACCAATTCAAGCTACGCAACAAAAAGGGGTAAAATGTAGACATTAAAATTAGGTCACACTCCCCTTTTGTCCCTCGACATATAAGCACCCTTCATCACATTAACCTAGTCATGCCCCCCTTCACCTCACTTGTATTAAGTTAATTAATTTAATTAAACTAATTCATTATCCTCACCATATTTATTATTTAAATATCTCAATTTAAATAATATCCACACATACACTTCACCTAGACAGCTCACCAAGCTAACTCAACCTAAGACCTATTCTTAGCAAGTTACCATAACTAACTAAGACCTACCCAAACCCTAAAAATCAATGCCTACATTCTCTCTAACCACATTCCTGCATGCTCACAAGAAGATCCCAGTCTAATCCATAGGATAATGACACAATATTTGAGGAAATCAGGAGGATCTCCCTAAGTTTGGTAAACCTAGGAAATCCTACCTTGACCTACGTTAGTTTCCCCTAACCATCACCAGTTAAGCTGAACCGCCATCAGTTACCCCTTTTTTAACCCTAAATCAACCTTATTTCTCAAGATTGGAATTTGCGAGAAAAATTTTAGAATCCTGAAGCAAGAAAATTGACCAAGAAAGAATGAGATCTCAAAAAGATAACGCATCTTCAAAGAGCCAATTCCGAGCAATAACTCACATCCAAGGAAGGATATTGAACATCTTCTCCTGCACAACCATTGATCCCAGCCACATTCAGATCTATCTAAGCAAAAGAGGAGTGTGCATGCAGCCCATGTAGAATATTTTCTTCAGTTGGTGATCACTTGCATCCTCCAAACCCATCATTAACACCTCCATCCTTCACACACATGACTTTCAGGAAATGAAATGCAAGTAAGTATAACATCATATTTTCTTGGTTATTTCATTTCATCATTATTTTATCACCCATTTTTTATCTTGCTTATTATTGACCATCTCCAACACTTTGGTCATCTCTGTAGACCCAACAAAACCTTGCCAAAACCTACTCCCAGTCACCCATTACCTTGTCCCAAACAACCAAAATACTTTGTGTAATTCACAAAGAGAGTCCAAAAACCCTGTTCTGTGATGTTCCCAGATCTCACAGTAACTGGCGCCAGTTATACCTAACCGTAGTCGGTCACCCTTGACCGACTGCTGGTCTCTATGTTTGCCCACACAACCTTAAATAGAAACCTATCCACATAATTTTACCTCACCCTCACTCACCTATGACCTACCTGAGACTCTTTATCAGACCTACAGAACCCAGAACCAACCATTTGACCTGTGGATTCTATTCTAGCTTAGCCTGTTAAGATTAGATCTGTTTTCTTATTGTGTTTCAAGTGAGATACCTACATCATTTTAAAATAACAATAGGATTTAGCCTTGTTTTCAGCATTAATTTGTTTAAAAAAAGTGGAGTGACAAGCCATCTAGGAAGTATCAATACTTCATCGGATCTAGCTTACATGCTAGGCACTTCACTGCCCATATTGTTTAATTCCTTCTGGTGGTCTTGCTTTTATTATAGGTAGTTCCTCCTAGCCAAAAGGAATCTCTCACGATTAGATGTGGATTTCGGAATGTCATACACGCTCAACAACCCATCAATCAACACTTGAACAGGTATTCCTCCTACGCCCATTACCGTATCTATTTCGTCAACAATTCAAAGAAATGATCTAAGAAAAAGGTGAAACACAAAGTAAGGTGATAAAGAGGAGCTAGGGTACGCTGAATCAAGCTAGGTTGTGTTTCTTGACCTTATCCTATACCTTGGATACTGGATTCACTTCACCCTTGTTTGGATAAACCTATCGACCTTAGACGATGTAGAGTTTACCTGCTCTTCAACCTGGTAGTGTGCTATAGTTTATACGTGTGCGTACGTTTGAATGCTGCTACCTTTGGCCCTAACCCATTACCTAGATTTCCTGAGTAGACCTTTCACCATCTTCTCTTACCCCATTTACCTTTTCCTCACATTTACCTTTTATCAAATCACTCATCGCTTCAGCCTGCTACTTTGTCAATTCCTAGTTTGAGGGGGATCACCTTTATCCCCACATGGGCCAACCACATCTTATTTTTGTTAGCATTGCTTACCAATACAAGCTATGCAACTAAAAGGGGTAAAATGTAGACACTAAAATTAGGTCACACTCCCCTTTGGTCCCTCGACATATAAGCCACCCTTCATCACATTCACCTAGCCATGCCCCCTTCACCTCACTAGTATTAATTTAATTAAATTAATTCATTATCCTCACCATATTTATTATTTAAATATCTTAATTTAAATAATATCTACACATACAATTCACTTAGACAACTCACCAAGCTAACTCAACCTAAGACCTATTCTTAGTAAGTTACCATAACTAACTAAGACTTACCTAAACCCTAAAAATCAATGCCTACATTCCCTCTAACCACATTCCTGCATGCTGACAAGAAACTCCCAATCTAATCCATAGGAGAACGACACAAGATCTAAAGAAATCAAGAGGATCTCCCTAAGTTTAGTAAACCTAGAAAATCCCTCCTTGACCAACGTTGGTTTCCCCTAACCATCACTGGTTAAGCCGGACTGCACAGTCGGTTACCCCTTTTTAACCCAAAACAACCTTATTCTCAAGGTTGAAATTTTAAAAAAGGTTGGAACCTAGAAAGTTGATGAGAAAGAACGAGATCTCAAAAAGATAATGCATCTTCAAAGAGCCAATTTCAACAAGAACTCACATCCAAGGAAGGAGATTGAGCATCTTCTCCTGCACAACCATCCCAGCCACATTCATAATCTATCCAAGCAAAAGAGGAGTGTGCATGCAGCCCATACAGAAGATTTTATTTAGTTGGTGATCACTTACAACCTTCAAACCCATCATCAACACCTCCATCCTTCACACACAGACTTTCAAGAATGAAATCCAAGAAGTACAACATCATACTTTCTTGGTTATTTCATTTCATCATTATTTTATCACCCATTGTTTCTCTTTCTCCCTATTGACCATCTCCAACACTTTTCATCTCCATAGACCCATCAAAACCTTGCCAAAACCTACTACCAGTCACCCATTACCTCGTCCTAACCAACCAAAATCCTTTGTGTAATCACAAAGAGAGACCAAAACCCATGTTCTGTGATGTTCCCAAATCTCACAGTAACCGGCGTCGAGTTATACCTAACCGTGGTCGGTCACCCCTGACCGATGTCGGTCTCTGTGTTTACCCACACAGCCTTAAACAAAGACCTATCCACCTAATTTTACCTCACCCTCACTCACCTGTGACCTACCTGAGACCTTTATCAGACCTACAAAAACCCAGAACCAACCATTTGACCTATGGATTCTATTCTAGCTTAGCCTGTTAGATTAGATCTATTTCTTATTGTGTTTTAAGTGAGATACCTAAATCATTTTAAAATAACAATAGGATTTACCTTGTTTTTAGCATTAATTTGTTTAAAACAGTGGACTGAACAGCCATCTAGGAAAGTATCATACTTCTCGAGATCTAGCTTACGCTAGGCAGTTCATTGCCCATATTGTTTAATTCTTTCTGGTGGTCTTGCTTTCATTATAAGTAGTTCCTCCTAGCCAAAAGGAAGCTCTCATGATTAGTTGTGGATTCGGAAGTTCATACACGCTCAACAACCCATCAATGGAACATTTGAACAGGTATTCCTCCTATGCCCTTTACCCTATCTGTTTCGTCAACAATTCAAAGAAACAATCCAAGAAAAAGGTGAAACAGACATCAACAAGGTGATAATAAGGAGTTCAAGCTGACTTAACCTACGTATTTGTGTTTCTTGACCTTATACCTATACCTTGGCACCACCAATACAGGATTCACTTCAACCTTGTTTGGATAAACCTATTGACCTTAGGCAATGTGGAGTTTTCCTACTCTTCAACCCAGTAGCGTGCTATGCAGTTTATACATGTGCAATGCGTTTGACTACAAGACTACATTTGACCCTAACCCATTACCTAGATTTCCCAAGTAGACCTTTCATCCATCTTCTCCTGCACCCACTTACCTTTTATCACATTTACCTTTGATCAAACCACTCACCATTGTTTCAACCTGTTGCTTCGTCAGTTCCTAGTTTGAGGGGGATCACCTTCATCCCCACATAGGCCAACCACATATTATTTTTGTTAGCATCGCTTACCAATACAAGCTATGCAACAAAAAGGGGCAAAATGTAGACACTAAAATTAGGTCACACTCCCCTTTGGTCCCTCGACATATAAGCACCCTTCATCACATTCACCTAGCCATGGCCCCCTTCACCTCACTTGTATTAATTTAATTAATTTAATTAAATTAATTCATTATCCTCACCATATTTATTATTTAAATATCTTAATTTAAATAATATCCACACATACACTTCACCTAGACACCTCACTAAGCTAACTCTACTAAAACCTATTCTTAGCAAGTTACCATAACTAACGAAGACTTACCAAAACCCTAAAAATCAATGCCTACATTCCCTCTAACCACATTCCCTGCATGCTCACAAGAAGCTCTGAAGTCTAATCCATAGGATAACGACACAAGATCTAAGGAAATCAGGAGGATCTCCCTAAGTTTGGTAAACCTAGGAAATCCCACCTTGACCGATGTTGGTTTCCCCTAACCATCACTGGTTAAGCCATGGACTGCCTGTCAGTTACCCATTTTAACCCAAAACAACCTTATTTTCAAGGTTGGAACTTGGAATAATAAATCTTGGAAGTCTCAAAGAAAGAAAGTTGATTGAGTAAGAACGACATCTCAAAGAGATAATGCATCTTCAAAGAGCCAATTCCGAGATGGAATAACTAGGACATCCAAGGAAGGAGATTGAGCATCTTCTCCTGCACAACCATCCCAGCCACCTTCTAATCTATCCAAGCAAAAGAGGAGTGTGCATGCAACCCATGCAGAAGATTTTTCTTCAGTTGGTGATCACTTGCATCCTTCAAACCCATCATCAACACCTCCATCCTTCACACACAGACCTTCAGAAACAAAATCCAAGTAAGTACAACATCATACTTTCTTGGTTATTTCATTTCATCATATGTTATCATGCCATTGTTTATCTTGCTCTGTATTGACCATCTCCAACATTTTGTACCTCCATAGACCCATCAAAACCTTCGTAAAATCCTACTACCAGTCACCCTATTACCTCCTCCTCAACCAACCAAAATCCTTTGTGCAATCATAAAGGAGACCAAAATCCTGTTCTGTGACGTTTCCAGATCTCACAGTAACTGGCGCCAGTTATACCTAACCGCGGTCAGTCACCCTTGACCAATGCTGGTCTCTATGTTTTCCTACACAACCTTAAACAGAGACCTATCCACCTAATTTTACCTCACCCTCACTCACTTGTGACGTACCCGAGACCTTTATCAAACCTACAAAAACCCAGAACCAACCATTTGACCTGTGGATTCTAATCTAGCTTAGCCTGTTAGATTATATTTGTTTTCTTATTGTGTTTCAAGTGAGATAACTAAATAATTTTAAAATAACAAGAGGATTTACCTTGTTTTCAGCATTAATTTGTTTAAAAGAGTGGACTGATAGCCATCTAGGAAGTACCATACTTCTCAGATCTAGCTCACACTAGGCAGTTCACTGCCCATATTGTTTAATTCTTTCTAGTGGTCTTGCTTTCATTATAAGTAGTTCCTCCTAGCCAAAAGGAAGATCTCATGGTCAGCTGTGGATTCAGAAGTCATACATGCACAACAACCCATCAATGGAAATTTGAATAGGTATTCCTCCTACGCCCATTACCCTATTTGTTTCGTCAACGATTGAAAGAAACAATCTAAGAAAAAGGTGAACATACCTACACGTTCCTGCAATTAACCTACGTTGTGTTTCTTGACCTTATCCTATACTTTGGATATAGGATTCACTTCAACCTTGTTTGGATAAACCTATCGACCTTAGGCAATGTGGAGTTTGCCTACTCTTCAACCCAGTAGCGTGCTGCAATTTATACATGTGCATGCGTTAGACTACTGCTACCTTTGACCATGACCCATTACAATATATGGTGACGTCAATACTATGAGTAGACCTTTCATCAAATCACTAAATGCTGAATCACCCAATTACCTTAAACCCTTATGATTTACCTTTTATCAAACCACTCATTGTGTCAACCTATTGAATTTTGTCAGTTTCCTGTTTGAGGTGGATCATCTTCATAACCACATAGGCCATCCACATCTTATTTCATGTTAGCCTCGCTGATACCAATACAAGCTATGCAACAATTATGGGGTAAAATGTAGACACTAAAATTAGGTCACACTCCCCTTTGGTCCCTCGACAACATAATCACCCTTCACTCACATTCACGATAGCCATGGCCCCCTTCACCTTACTTGTATTAATTTAATTAAATGATAAACTCATTATCCTCACCACAAATTTATCAGGCTTTAAATGCATCTTAATTTAGATATTATCTACACATATAGTTCACTTAGGAACCTCACTTCAAGCTAACCCAACTTAAGACCTATTCTTAATGAGGTTACCACAACTAACTAAGACTTACCCAAACCCTAAAAACCAATGCCTACACTCCCTCTAACCACATTCCTGCATGATCACAGAAGCTCCCAGTCCAATTTGCGTTATAATGACACAAGATCTAAGGAAATTAGGAGGATATTTCTAAGTTTTGTAAACCTAGAAAATCAAACCTTGACTGACGTTGGTTTCCCCTAACCATCACTAATTAAGCTGGACCGCCGTCGGTTACCTCCTTATAACCCAAAATAACCTTATTTCTCAAGATTGGAATTTGCGAGAAAAAGATTGGAAAATGAAGCAAGAAATTTGACGTGCAAGAATCACATCTCAGAGAGATAACGTATCTTCAGAGAGCCAATTTCAAAAAGAACTGACATCCAAGGAAGGAGATTGAACATTTTCTCCTACACAGCCATCCCAGCCACCTTCTGAACTATCCAAGCAAAAGAGGAGTGTGCATGCAACTCATTCATAATATTTTCTTCAGTTGGTAATCACTTGCAGCCTTCAAACCCACCATCGGCACCTCCATCCATCGCACACAAGCCTTCAAGAATGAAATCTAAGTAAGTACAATATGATACTTTTTTGGTTATTTCATTTCATCATTGTTTTATAACCCATTGTTTATCTTGCTCCTTATTGACCATCTCTAACATTTTGTACCTCCATAGACCCATCAAAACTTCATAAAAACCTATCCCAATCACCTAATACCTCCTCCCAACAAACTAAATCCTTTTTGCAATTGAAAAGGAGACAAAAACCCTCTTCTGTGATGTTTCGAAATCTCACAGTAACCGGCGCCGGTTATACCTAACCGCGGTCGGTCACCCCTGACTGACGTCGGTCTCTGTGTTTGCCTACAAAACCTTAAATAGAGACCTATCCACCTAATTTTACCTCACCCTCACTCACTTATGACCTACCCGAGACCTTTATCAGACCTATAGAACCCAGAACCAACCATTTGACTTGTGGATTCTATTCTAGCTTAGCCTGTTAGATTAGATCTGTTTTCTTATTGTGTTTCAAGTGAGATACCTAAATCATTTTAAAATAAAAATAGGATTTACCTTTTTTCCAGTATTAATTTGTTTAAAACAATGGACTGACAACCATCTAGGAAGTACCATACTTCCCAGATCTAGCTCACGCTAGGAAGTTCATTACCCATATTGTTTAATTCTTTTTTGTGGCTTGCTTTCATTACAGGTAGTTCCTCCTAGCCAAAAGGAATCTCTCTCGGTCATCTATGGATTCAGAAGTCATACGCATGCAACAACCCATCAACTGATATTTGAACAGGTATTCCTCCTATGCCCATTACCCTATCTATTTCGTCAATGATTCAAAGAAATAATATAAGAAAAAGGTGAAACAATTAGCTCCTGAAAAATTAGAGTTAGGTCCAGAACTTGCAGTTTTAGTTCCAAAACTTGCAAATTTAGTTCTAGAACTTGCATTTTTAGTTTCAGAAATTGCATAAAATGAGTAATTATGAATAATCAGAGAATTCAATGGGAAATATTAGAGAGGTTTTTGTTCACAGCAATGTTTTTAACAAAAACCCAATTCATATCTTTTACAATTTTTACCAATAAGAATAAATATAACTTTTAGTGAGCTACAATCCAAGGGACAAGTGTATCAGACGAGCACCATAAGTTTCTCAAAAAAAAAAAACAAAGTCAAATAGAACATCTAAGAGAGGTTTTTGTTCATAGTAATGTGTTTAATAAAAATATCATTCAGATTTGCTACAAGTTTTACGTATAAGGATAAATATAACTTTTTGTGAGTTGTAGTCCAATAAATTTTTTATCAAATAAGCACACAAAGTTCCACAGTCAAAAAAAGAAAATTCAAATGGAAAATCCAAGAGAGTTGTTTGGTAAAAGTAATGTTTTAAGGAAAAACATCCTTCCAAAAAAGTATGAGAATAAAATCATTGTGATTGATTTTTCCAAAAAGCAAGGAGAATATTTTGGAGAAAATTTTCCTAAAATAAGCAAGATAAGATTTGATTCCAATAATATATCTCTCTCCATATTTTGTGAAGATGGATATCTTAGTTGTTAGGATTGGAATAAAGATAAGATTAGATTGTATTTCTCAAAATAAGAAGTTGGTTGGATGCATAAATTATAAATGTAACCTTCCACACTCATATATGTAATTTTTACTACCAAGAATAATATATCTGTTCTTCCTTATTAATCTTCTGAAAGAAATTATTCTACAGATTTCAAATTAAAAGTATGAATTAAGTCCTCTTCCAAGGAATGAGCTGGCCAATCATTCCAAGGAAAATGGATCCATGTGTTATGTTCATTTTTTTTTTATGTTGTTTTCCTTTTTATGATATTTCTTATTTTATGTTATGTAATCCTTTTATCCGTACAAATTTAGCTGTTAACCTAAAAAATTCCTATTTATATTTCCTTTAGTTTTTTGGCAATTTAATTTATGCAAAGTGTAGACACTAAAATTAGGTCACACTCCCCTTTAGTCCCTCGATGAATAAACACCCTTCATCACATTCACCTAGCCATGGCCCCATTCAACCCGCTAATATTAATTTAATTAATTAAATTAAATTAATTCATTATCCTCACCATATTTATTATATAAATATCTTAATTTAAATAATATCCACACATACACTTCACTTAGACACCTCACCAAGCTAACTTCACCCTAAAAACCTATTTTTAGTAAGTTACCATAACTAACTAAGACTTACCTAAACCCTAAAAATTAATGCCTATATTCCCTCTAACCACATTCCCGCATGCTTACAAGAAGCTTCCAGTCTAATCTGTGGGTTAACGGCATGAGATCTGAGGAAATCAAGAGGATCTCCATATTTTAGTAAACCTAGGAAATCCTTCCTTGACCGACGCCGGTTACCCCTAACTATCACCGGTTAAGACAGAACCATCGTCGGTTACCCTTTTAACCCCAAAACAACCTTATTCTCAAGTTTGGCAGAAGGTTGGAAAAAAATTGGACAAGTTGGAAAACATTAACACGTCTCAGAGAGATAACACATCTTTAGAGAGTGAATTCCAAAGAGAACATACATACAAGGAATGAGATCAAGCACTTTCTCTTGCATAACCATCCCAATCATGAACTGATCTAACCAAGCAAAGAGGAATGTACATACAGCCCATGTAGAATATTTCTTTCAGTTGGTGATCACTTACAACCTTCAAACCTCTCATCAGCACCTCCATCCCTCGTTCACAAACATCCATGGCCAGAATCCTAGTAATTATAACATCATACTTCTCTGGTTTATTTCATTTCATCATTATTTTATCATCTATTGTTTACCTACCCACCTATTGACCTTATCCAACACTTCCACCTCCATATACCCATTAAAATTTCACAAAATCCTACCCAAGTCACTCAATACCTCATCCCAACTAACAAAATCCTTTGTGCAATCACAAAGGAGACCCAAAGCTTGTTCTGTGGCATTCCCAGATTTCCACAGTAACTAGCACCGGTTACACCTAACCATCATTAGTCACCCTTAACCAACATCGGTCTCTATATTTTCCCATACAACCCAGAACAGAGACCTACCCACCTAATTTCATCTCACCCTCATCCATCTGCAAATATACCTGAGACCTTTATCAGACCTGCAGAGATCCAGAACCAGTCACTTGACCTTCAAATCCTATTCTTACCTATCATGTTAGATTAGATCTATTTCTTATTGTGTTTTAAGTGATATACCTAAATTATTTCAAACTACAATAGGTTAACTTTGTTTACAACATTGAATTTTTTAAAATAGTGGACTGAAAGACATCTAGGAAGTATCACACTTCCCAGATCTAGCATACACTAGGTAGTTCACTGTATATATTGTTTAATTCCTTTTAGTGGTCTTGCTTTTCATTACAGGTAGTTCCTCCTAGCTAAAAGGAAGTTCTCATAATCATCTGTGGATTCGGAAGTCATACACGTGCAACAACCCATCAACCAACATTTGGACAAGTATTCCTCCTATGCCCGTTACCCTATTTGTTTCATCAATACTTCAAAGAAATGATCTAGAATCAGGTGAAACATTTTGGAACACCTGGTGGGACCCATCAGGGGTTCCTTACATTTCATTCATTCCTAGGAAAAATTGTGTGTTTGTTTCCTTTCTGAAAAGTATACACATTAATCTTCTTCCTTGGTAACCCACCTTTTCTTTCTATTTTCTCTAAAGGAAACCTTTCTTTTGGTGTAATTAAAAAGAACCATTTCTTTGTGTTTTCTGTATTGTAGTGAAAAAGCATCCCTCTTCCTCTTCATCTCTTTGTGTCATCCAACTTCACACTTTGATTTGGGCTTAAAAATAAGTGCATTGCATTCTGATTTATCACATTAGCTCACATTAATTGAGGGCAACCTATACGCTGGAAGTCATGACTAGCTGATGGTTGACAAACGAACTATAGAAAGCACTTTCTTTCTCTTTCTCTCTCTCTGAGTCTTACCAAACCTCACAAAAATTGAAAATACACACATTCTTAAACAACATCTTACCTGGAAGAAGCTGTAGGTGATCACATGATCACGACACAGTGGGCACCCAACTCATTTCTCTATCGAGTCATACTTCAGAGTGAAGCCCGCCCCCACCATAACATACCTGAAACCTCACCTTTTAGATCTCCTTTTTTGTAGGAATCCATCCTCACCAAAAAATTCTATTTCACAACTCATGTGTCAGTCCCTAAATAGCATAAGCTAAACAAACATAATAGAAAAGGGCACTCCTAGGATCACATTTTTCTTAGTGTTTCTACTTGGCTTGCATTTTGAGGTGAGAGATCATGTTCTTCATTTTTTTGTTCATCCTTGCATGCTCCTCATCATAGCTGGTGTATTCCAGCTTCACATGAGTGTTCCTGGGCCATATCATCATCATTCTCAGAATTTTGGGTTTGATTCTACATCATATTTTAATTCACTACCACTTTTCTTTCATCACTATTTTAATTTCATAGTAACCGTCGTTGGTTACCTCTGAGCATCGTCGGTTATACCCAACTGACGTCAGTTCTAGGTCCTTTTGCTAACCTACCCAAAAGGACATTTTATTCATCATCTTCCACTTTTCACAGTCCCTGTCACTACCATCATACCCATTGACATTGTAAACATCATCAAATTTGGCATACCTGTCAGATTTCACCTTCTGCTTTGTTTTTCACTCACTGCCCATTTTTTTTTATAGTGACCGGCAACGGTTACCCCTGACCGGTGTCAGTTTTCCTTAACCGGCATCGGTTTTCCTATTTCACATTATAACCACCATTTGGTACCTAATCCACTTTTTTCCACTAGATTCACCTATTCCTACTATTCTCTATGTCATTTACAGAGAAGCAACCCTACCTGATTAGTACTGGTTCACATGGTGCTGACCCGAAGACAAGCAAGCGCACTCGTATTTCATGCTAGTTGTCAACCACTCCCACCTAGTCCTTCACCACCTTCCATTTTATCACCAGCCATGGATCCCATCCAACCTATTACTATCACTATTGGAGATGAGGAGTTTGCACGACTCCTTGACCAAAACCTTACCACTTTGTAGTTTTACATTTCCCATTCATCCACTCGAGATGCCTCGGGTCAGTTGATATACGACATGCCCATATCTATCTACCTGAATCTCATTCCCACTCCTACATCAGCCCCATCTGCTCTTTGCTATGCCCACATCTACCTTAACCCCAGTCTTTTCACAGCTAGGTCCTATACCTGCTATGACTGCTGCATCTGCCATCTCCATGGCACCTGTTACATCCACCATACCCTCGAAAACTACCCCAAACACAACCTCATCTACCCCTAATGTCTTACACATACCTGTAGCTACATTACCACCTCCCGTGTCGGTGACCACTACCCCATTTAACAACATGGTCCTTTCCATTCCACAATCGTTAGCCCCTATTGCCACTAGGGTTACCACGACCCTTCCACCTCCCTATACTTACTACCAACAACCTCCCATTTCATCCATTATTCACTCCAGGTACGTACCCCCTATTTCACTGCCTTCTTCTCAATCAACCTACATGGAAGCCCCATACACTAGAGTGCCACCCCTGTTATATGCCCAAAACCAATCCTCTCATGCTATAGGAGGCACCCAATCATCACAACCCACCAATGACCTAATTAAATTGATGTTGGAAAAGATGTAGACATTGGAGGCATCGGTTTCAGGCTCTTGCAACACTCTCACCTACAACGAGATTTGCAACGAGCCCATCCACCCATCCATTCCTATCTTCTCATACCCCGTGCATTGGGAAATGCCTAAATTCAATTGTTTCAATAGCAAAGAAGACCCACAACAACATTTGTGGTCGTTCAAACACGGGTGTTATCTGATCACTCATGATGATGCCTTGCTCTTGAGAACCTTTCCCATGTCCCTCACTAGACCTACATTAGATTGGTATAGTGGGTTACCTAGACACTCTATATTCTCATTCAATCAGGTAGCCCAAGCCTTCTTGGATCATTTCTCTATCAATATCATCAAGAAGGTTACCATGACCGATCTATACTCCATGTTTCAATATGAGGATGAATCTATCACAGATTTTGTTGCTCACTGGCGTAGCTTGATCAACCAACTCACCTTCCAAATACCCCAAACAGAACTCATCAAACTCTTCACATGGGCTTGTGCTAGACATATCTCACCTACCTTGTAGGTCTAAACCTTCCGAACATTTGATGAAGCATTCACTATGGCGTGAAAGTTAGAGATTCGGGCCATTGAAGAGAAGAAAATCCAATTACACAGTAAAAAATTGGCATTCAAGTCGAATGATACCTCTTCTTCTTCCAAACCACAAAATAATTATTCAAAAGCTAAGGGCACCACTAACACAGTGGTACTCAAGGCCAGCCCAGCACATCCATCAAATTAGGCTACCCCCTCATCTAATCTCTCACCTGTCCAGCCTTTTCAATTCAGATGAGAGCAGTGGAAATATACCCCAATTGGGGAACCTTACTCTTTTGTCTTAGAAAAGCTTATCAAAGCCGGAGCCATCACCCTTCCACCTATAAAACCACACACTGGTTTTGACCCTACTCGCCCCATTCCTGCATGGTATAAAGAACATGATTTCTATAATTATCATCGAGTAAAGGGTCATAGTGATGGCAACTACATCACTTTCAAGAATATTGTCCAAGAAATTCTCGAGAAAGGTGAGTTAACCATGGATAATCCTAATGCACCTACCAACCAAAACCTACACATCTTCAAGAAACCATTTCCCAACCATGCCCCTTCATCTGATCAAACCGGTGAGACCTCAACTCATGATACCCATACCCACGAGGTTCATGCTATTTTTAATGTTGTACCTGTCACCTCCCAATTACCCCATATTCCTTCCATAGAGGAGATCTTAGCCCTAAATCCTCCTTCCACGTCAGAAAAAACCTCCCCTGTTCCTTCACCAATAGAGGGACACCTTTCATCTCCTTCATCATTTACGGATGAGTCTTCTACTAACATTCAGACCATCTCACCTTTGGCTTTCCCACTTAGAGAACCAACACCTACATTACCTCCTCCACCCATAGAGGAGCACCCATTATTTCCTCCACCCACAGAGGAACACCCATTACCTCCTCCACCTATAGAGGAGCATCCATCATCAACTCCACCTATAGAGGAACTCCCATCATCTCCTCCACCTATCATAGACCCAGTTGAGATACCTTTTCCTCTTGGCGAGCATTCTCCATCCACTACCCAAAATCCTGCTGACCAACTTTTGGCTCTCTTACCCATGGAAGATGAAGCTAGCCAATTTCCCGTCTCTAAGACACATTTTATGGGATTTGATATTAGGTCCTCATCAACTCCACCTATAGATGTGTCATTCTCACATTTGGCTAATCACTTAGATTATGTGGATAGAGCCTTACTATGGGGGAACCTTTTTCTTCTTGTCTCAACGTAGATATAGAGGTCACTTACTGATACCTCCACTATCTACCCAAAAATATTTCAACCAATCAAACCAAACACAACCACCTCTATCATAACTCCTTCCACGACACCTGTTATAGCTCAAACCACACCCTTACCCATAACTCAACCTACACCTAAACCCAAACCCATACCTACAACATTTTCCTCGACTAAACCTATTACCACTTTAGGGGTCACCCCGACCACCAGCCTTACTCATCCACCTATCAAACTAGATTTAGCTACATCCTCCAAAGTCAACACCATACCTACTCCTACACCCAAACAGAAGAACCAAACCCATCGATCTCATACGCCGGTTACACAAATCACACCTACACCTATCCCATCCATCTCAGGATCTCATCTTCCCCACATGGTCAGGAAACCTCCACCCACCAATAAACCAAAAACACAAAAACCAATTCCTTACTCACAAACCTCTAATCTCCCGCCCAACAGATTCCCAACACAACTTACCCCAACACCTACAATACCCTTAGTTATTGCTTCACTACCCACTACACTTTAGTCGATGTCTCTCACACCCCAAGCACGACCCACGTCATCTACCTTCATAGCACCCCCGTTATCCTCATGGGTAACTCACCCTCTTCCACCATATACTTTTCATTCTAGACCTCATACACCCACATAACCTTTACCCAAGAAGGTGCAACCCAAAATTATAACTCCACTACCCCACAACAAGGTAGTCAAAACAACCACACACCCTCCTGCCACTCCATCTATTATACCCCTACCTAAACATACACAATCAACACCTAAAACCACACCACCACCTTAACCCATACCTTTATCCACTCCTCCTCTTCCAAAGACCATTCCTCGATAATCAACCACACCTACATCCAAACCTACGATCACTTCCCATTGCGATCCACTAGCAGGGTCCTATGCCAAAATTTTAACCAACCTCCTGGAGACTTCTGTCATCACATTACTGCCACTCAGACCTTATGACCCCCTCAAACCCAAGCCAAAATGGTTTGACGATACTAAAATTTGTGCATACCATCATGTGCCAAGGCACGATGTGGAGAAATGTGAGGCCTTGAAAACCATCCTTATCTAATTATGTCCATAAGAAACCAACTTTGATGACGACAACCTTCTTGATGAGGATCCTACTTCACCAACACCCATTCTCACACTACCCACTCCAAAACCAAAACCTCCATCCTCACAGATCCTAGTACCACCCCCAAGATTTGAAATTAATATGGTTTTTATCAGAGAAATTGCCACACCAACATTCCAATGTCGTTGTGCCTAGCTCACCTCATAAGGATTTTCTCCTCCAGTAGGTTTTTTCCCTTCATGTCGTTATACTACTCATCCTACACCTTCTGCATTTAAAAACTCCCGTCAAATCAACATGATACACGTCACTACATGTGCACAGAAGGATAAGGGAAAAGAAAAGGAAACTAACCCACCAACCAATCCTATACCCAACATACCATCTACACCCAGACCTAAAATCACTATCTGTGGCCCCACGTACCCCATTTCTAATGGCGTCACACATCCCACCATGCTCAAACAATTAAATCAATCTCCCCTCAAAATTTCCTTATATGAATTCATTCAAACCTCAGAATCCCATCGTCAAGCTCTCATGGAGGTTCTTCAATCTATTGAGGTTTTACCCAATGACCCTACACCAATAGCCTCCATTATCACAGCCCATCATGTAGCGTCTCTCACCAAATTACCACCTTCATCTTCACCCCACCCTATTCACCAAGTAGCCTCCCTTATATTCTCAGAGGAAAAGATCACACCACACCAAAACAATGACTCGAACCCAGCCCTCTTCATCTCTATCCACATCGATGACATACGGGTATGCCGTGTGATGATTGATGGGGGCATTAGCATTAACATCATTTCATCCCATGCATTCACTCAAATGCACATACCTGACAATTACATGCATAAACATCTGGTCATGTTGCATTCATTCAATGACACTATCACCTCTACACTAGGCACCATCATCCTCCACATTTGTGTGGGCCCCCGCACTATTCCAAAATTGTTTTACGTCTTGGAGGGGGAATTCCAATATAACCTGTTGCTTGGTAGACCCTGGATCCATGTCATGGGTTGCGTTCCTTCCGCTTTGCATCATTGTGTAAAGTTTGAACATGAAGGACATAGTTATACCATTCCAACTGACCCCTCACCTTTCAAAACATGCAACATGCTTTACCGACCCAATGATGTGCTCATACCTATTAAGCTGTCTACCTCCACAACCACTACTTAACCTATGCCTTCACCTACCAGTACAGCTACTGCTTCTACCGCACATACCTCCTCCATTCCTACCACTGCCATAACCTCCAAAGCTGACCCATCAACTTCCCAATCCATTAACTCTACCTCAGCATCAACCTCTGAAACTTTATCCATACCAGCTACCTATATACCAACCACTGATCCCTTGGAAGGTTTTTTTCAACACCTCACTCTGGGGGAGTACCGCTTATATAGTGTCAACACATTCCTTACTCCACAAGAGTATGGAAGCCTTCACCAACACCCACGTTATGATCACCGTATAGGAGAATGTCTCCTTTATGGTCCTCCTTACCTTCGTACTAGTCTCACCTATGGGGGACTTGATACTACCACTTACACACCCGAACCACTGCCACAAACTTGCCCCTTTTCTGCTGACTTCCAATCACTTACCAATCACCATTTCACCCACACCTTCCTGCACTGATGTGCGTGGAAGGGTTTTGGTTTTAGATTTTATGAGAAAGGCCACCATACCATTATTCCATGTACCACCTGCAAACATAATGACCGTAGTGGTATCGGCTTTCCCAAACCACCTACCAAACAGGCCCACATTGAACTCATTAAGGACACTAGCTCTTCTACACCTTCTTCACCCACTCCACCTTCATCACCACCTTCACTGACGGAGTCAATGGATCCTGAATCTATCCCTCCTAACTTTTTTTTTTCATAAACACCATTTCCTTAGGGCCTCTGACTTATCAACACAAGGGTGAGGCCCCTTCCACTCTTCCCTTCTTGTATCCTAAAATGATCGATGATGATACACCTTCAATTAACGTTATTCAATGTCAGGATGATGAATCCATACTCACCTACCTTGGTGTAGAAGACTCATATATTCATCGGTCATTACCTTCTGAGATGCAAACCATGTTGAATGAATCGAATATCGAGATTAACATTCATACTCAGGACGACCCGCACATCCTAAAGATCAGACAATATTTAGATGCTGCTAAACAAGAAGCCATCACTTCTTTTCTCAAAGATCATAACCATGCTTTCACTTGGTCTTACATAGACATGCCCGGTATTGACCCCACCATAGTGGTCCATAATATCGTAACCATTCTTGATGCCAAACCCATCAAACAAAAGCTGAGGAAAATGCACCCTCGCATTGCTCTTCTCGTCAAAGAAGAACTTCAATGCCTTCTTTCTGTTTCCTTCATCTTACCCATTGATTATCCTCATTGGATTTCTAACATTGTCCCTGTCACTAAAGCAACTAGGGGACTCTGCATTTGCATGGACTTCCATGACCTCAACCTAGCCTTCCCGAAAGATGACTTTCCCTTACTTGGTATTAACCAACTGGTTGACCTTACCACAGGCCATGAGATGTTATCACTCATGGATGGCTTCTCAGGTTATAACCAAATCCTTCTTTCCCTAGAGGATCAATATAAAACCACATTCATCACTCCTTGGGGGACCTTCTGTTATCAATTCATGCCTTTTGGCCTTAAAAATCCTAGTGCCACATATCAGTGGGCTATGACTTAAATCTTCCATGACATCATGCATCACATATTGGAAGATTACGTGGATGATATCTTGGCTAAATCTAAATGCCACTCGAGCACCTAACCATCCTAAAAACCATCTTTGACCGCCTCATTCAATATTACATCTGCCTTCAGCTTAAGAAGTCCATCTTCGTGGTTCTCTTAGGAAAGCTCATGGGATTTATTGTTTCCCTCCATGGTATAGAAGTTGACCCTACTAAAGTCAAGGCCATTCTCGAAATGCCTCTACCTACTAACCTTAGACAACTCTGTAGTCTACAAGGTAAGTTGCAGTCCATTTTCCATTTCATTTCCCAAGTATATGATCGATGTCAACCATTTCATTATCTACTCAAGAAGGATGTCTCCTTTAAATGGGATGATGACTGTCACAAAGATTTTGAGGCCTTAAAACAATACCTTCTCCAACCACCCGTACTCATTCCACCTAAAACAATATCAACCTTTTTACCTATACATATCAGCTACTGATCATTCCTTGGGAGCCATGCTTGCTCATCGTGATGAACAACATAGGGAGCAGGTGGTTTATTACATAAGCCATACTCTTTTGGAATATGAAACCCAATACACCCATCCTAAAAAACTTTTCTTAGCCTTAGTTTTCATTACCACCAAACTCCGTCATTACCTACTCAACCACAAAACCTATGTTGTGACCAACACCGACCCCTTACACTTCATGTACACCAAACCTTATCAAAATCAGTGGGCCACACAATGGCTTATACTTTTAGCTGATCTTGACCTTGAATTCATTCATCAAAATTCCATCAAGGGCCAAGCTATCACTGACCAATTGGCCAACGACACCTATTTCTAGGGATCAACCCTCTAATTTTGACTTTCTAGATGAGTCAATTGCTACCCTTTCCCTGGATGAACCTCCTTACCAAATGACACTCTTTTTGGACGGTTCCAAGTGTTAGCGTGGGGGCGGTGCTGATATTATCCTCATTCCTCTTGATGGTGAACTCATGCCTTTGTCTTTCAAATTAGATTTTGAATGTACCAACAATATTACCAAATATGAAGTGCTCATACTAGGTCTCCAAGCTGCCTATGCCCTAGATGTTAAATCAATCAACATCTTTGGTGATTCTCAATTGGTCGTAAACCAAGTCAATGGTATGTACCAATGTCGTAATGAGATACTTCAAAAGTATAAACATCATGTAGACATACTTTTGACCACCTTTGATCGTTACACCCTTCAAACCATCCCATGTTCAACCAACAAATTTGTAGATACCATGGCCTTCTTAGCTTCCCAAATACCCACTTCACCCACCGATTCTACAATCTTTGTCACCATAAAATGAATCCAATCACCTTCTTATTTACCTCACGATAATTTACTTGATCGAGAACTGATACCCCTCTACTCGAGTGACAAAATTTCATATAAACAATACTCTGACTACTTTTCTCTCTCCATCTTATCTCTTGATCTTACCAGTAATGGACAATGTACCTTTCTTAAAAAGGTCTCTCATTACGTCATCTTGGGGGGAATCCTCTATAAGCATGGCTTTGATGGTATTCTCTTACATGATGTCTCACAAGTTCATAGGGAAATTCCTTATACATTAAGGAGTCTTTCATGATGTGCATATGTGGAGGTCACTTCAGTGGCCTTGCTGTTGCTAAGAGTATTCTTCACCTAGGCTATTACTGGTCGAACCCTTAACCATGATTGTTGTGACTATAGGGTCAAACGTTGTGTAAAATTACCAAACAAAATTCCAATCTTCATCATACACCCAGTCACGCCTTACATAGGTAACTCGTGACCTTTGGCCATTCTCTCAATGGGGTTTGAATCTTGTCAAAGAGAACAATCCTCATTCGTCCCACTGTCATCAATAGATCATCACTGCTACTGAATATTATAAAAAATGGGTGGAAGCCATACCACTCATTTCCATGAAAGCGGAGAAAATATGTGAGTTCATCAATCACCACATTATTTATCGATTTGGTGTTCCTCATCACTTCATTACTGATAATGAAGAAAACAATTCAAAAATAAAACATTGCAAAAACTTTGCAATGCCTTTAACATTTAGCTTAGTTTCTCATCACCTTATTACCCAAAAACCAATGGCCAAGCTGAATCCACCAACAAAACCTTAAACAAAATTCTTATGAAAGTGGTTGACGATATTGGGAAGGATTGGTATACGAACATTCCTTTTGCCCTGTGGGCATACCGCACTAGCATTCGCACTTCCACTGTGGCCACACCATTTTCTATGGTCTATGGTATAGAGGAAGTCCTACCTCTCGAAGTCCAAATTCCCTCACTCCGCATTTCTCTCCATGACATGCTCAATGATGACGACTTTCGTCAGGACCATTTAGCATAGTGATAGAGGGATTATTGGGATGAACCGAGCTCATCTTAACACTCTGGATCACCTTGAAGCTTTACCAAAAGCATATCAAGGAGATGTTCCTATGAAAAAATGGTGAGCCATGAACGAACCTTCCAAGTTGGTGACCTTGTCTTGAAAGAAAATCAACACATTAACCAAAGTAGATGAAAGTAAATGGGGAAAATTTGATCCAAATTGGCTTGGATCCATAGCAAATCATAACTCATACTGTATGGATCAACCAGCTTATTGTTTATCTTTGATCGATGGTAAACCCGAACCTGAGCCCCTTAACGCCTTGCATCTTCAACCATTCTATTATTGACTTGTCATCCTACCTCACCTTTTTTCTCTTTCCGTGCTCGCCCCTTGAGTGTTATTCACTCCATACACCTCACCAACGATTAAACAAGAATCATGTGAGTACCCATCACTAGTTATCTTCTCTTGAACATGTGTACCACGGTACTGCACATAGCATGATTCTCATGGATACTTTTTGATCTACCTTTAGATGAGATCCCATGGTCATTTCTCCTTTCGACTTTTGAACAAGAGTCATATCCTTCACCTTGGTCTTGTCCATGACTTGAAAGACCTCACATCAGACCAAACTCCTTGAGTCAAACTTCTAATAAAAATATGACTCCCTAAAAAGGACATCTTCCTCTCGATGACTATTGCTATAAATAGACTACTCCCTCAAAGGAAAACTATGTAAATCTCTTCAAAAAGGTAGATGGTTGAAAAAATGAGAGAAACCAAATCTTCCTGCATCACTCAGCTTCACGAAGACCTCAAGGAGTTAAATTTTATTTATCCCAGGATATAGACTCCCACTACATTTCTATCAGCTCATACCCCAGGCTAGATTTGTGCCCGTATAACGGGACGTTTTTGTCACCCACTGGCCCTATACGAGACCCCGAGTGAACACTACAATGCCTGAATCACAAGCCACCTCATGTCAGTATAAAAAATTAACTGGGTGGTTCACTCTCCTTACCAAATGTTCCACGAACCATTACACTCAAAACCTCGAGGGACTTAGTGGAAACTATGACACTTGAGTGATCATGTAACATTATCTTAATTCACCATAAAATAGTTGAATCAGTGAAACGATGTCTTTAAAGGTCCTATGGAAATGAAAATTTGCCAAGGTATGGTCTACTCAGGTGATGGTCCTACCCAGGATCAGAGTGGCTTGATATTTCCCCCTCTGAAGGTACGTATGGCCAAAATCTGTGCTTACATTTCGATTACGAGATACAGGTACTTGGGGCATCGACGCTCCTCACTTCATGGGGTAATCTTCTTCTTTCACCACAATCGACCCCACCTACAGGGTCACTTGGTGCTTAGCTAATATACCCACATCTACCAAACCTAAATTTACAACATTGGCAAAACCCTACCACCTCATTTTCAGTACCGGCTCATATTCTTCCCTAGCTCATGGTGATGAAATACATCGGCCTGAGGTCCACTTTTCTTTGGGAGTGTTTAGGATAACAAGTTATGTTTACATGTGTTTTGGTTATGTGTGAGGGGAGCTCGGCCAGTGACTGTAATTCCTTAACAACCCTTAATCTAAGCTATGTGCCTCACAGTAGATCACACCTGAGTGCGTTGTCCCTTAAATTCCAAAATAAATGTTGAATTTAATGAGGATATGCATAATAAAATGTTTCATATGTCGAAATAGAATGGTGATCAGAAATAGACATTTACTTACACCATGATCACTTTCTCATATTTTGACTATTTATAGATTTTTACCACATCTAGAAATATGAAAATCAAGAGTAGAGAACCTGCAAGCTTAGCATGAAAATAGAATACAAAGGACAACTTCACTGACTATCAAAAGGAAACTGACTGAGTAATCAAAAATGAATTCACAGGAATCGTCAGGGATTGCATGATTTGGTGACCCACCTAACTAAAATTGTTAGCGATTACAGACCAACCCGAACTTGATCCATGATTAACTAACCTAACTCAAGGAAAAGCCTAAGGGAATTATCCTAACTCCACCATGCCTATCCAACCTGACTCGATCCATGCTTAACCAACCTGACTCGATCCATGCTTATAACCTGACTCAATCTATGCCTATAACCTGACTCCACCAGTACCTAAAATTCTTAATCAACCATAGGGTAAATCGACCGATGACTCAATGCCGACAGTCACTATATTGGACTTGACTCCAACATAGACTAACTGCACCTAAGTGTTCCATCCATATCAAACCAACAAATCCATATCTCATCTAACACAAGCCATAAATCAAAGATCTCATAAACACAGCAACAAACAACTAGACAAAAGATATTAGATAAATAACATAATGAGTTACTCGGTAAAGGCTGATCCCAGGAATCTAAAGGGACTTCCTTGAAAGGTGTCAACTTGTTGATACAATTAAGTTAATTTGATAAATATGATCTAAATGATAACATATAATACAACTAGAATTCAAGCTGGTATATACTCAAAATATACAAATCACTCAACATCCTCACTGTCTTAGGCATGCAGGCCGATATGTGATCCAAAATACAACTATCATTGCAACACAGGCTAGTATATATATCTCAAAAAAATAGCTATCATACATCAAAAACTAGGTGGCCGCATATCAGGCATCTCACCGGATGTCCTCCATCTCTGTGTCACTTGTACCCTCGACCTCCTATGTCCCTGCTGGTACCTCCCCTAGAGCTGGTATCCATGTGCTGGTGGCCTCTCCCTGATCAGGCCTCGAAGCTCGCTGACCTCCTATGCTCTCCACACTATGAGTGCAGGATCTCATCCTCTCACTGGATGCCTATTGTTCCTTGTACTCGGCATAGGATATGAAATCTATCTCAGCTGCCATAAGTTGGCCTTGATAGTATCTCACCTCACATATGGTATCATGTAACTTGGATACAGGCATGGTCTGTGGTGGTCCCATAGGTATCGGCCCCTTTACCTTCCCTGCACATGCCTATGAACTGGGACCTACTCACGGTGCCTGTGGTGGTGCTCCCTTCCCCTAAGCCTATATCTAGGCCTTTAAGACCCCAATATGTACCTGGGCTATGGCCAACTGGCCTTGTAAACCTGCTACCTGAGCCTGTAAGGCTTCCACTTGACCATCCCCCTCCTGACCATCTCCATGTCATCCATCAGACATCTAGGCCTGCAAACTAGCCACCTGTACATGTAGCTCGCTACCTATTCCTCTGAACCCTCCAACTATGTCTACAATATACCTAACTGGGTAATCAACATAGCTACCTACCCCTGTAGGGTGTCTCTCTGCACTGTAATGGTAGCTAGGTCTGGGTAGTATGGCTCGTAACTGAGCCACCCACCACTACCTGTACCTATCTATACATCTGGGAATCTGGGTGGTGGTCCTCCTCCCCTATGGGCATTATAGGCTATGGTAGAGGTAAGGGACTCTCCATGTCATCTCTCTAATACTGTGGGAAGAGTGGAGGAATGTCCTGTAAGAGCCTGAACTGTCGTCAGACTCTATCTACCTGGATCCTCTCATCCTCCCCGGCATGGTGACCCTATATCCACCTCTTTAGCTAGAGCTCATCTAGCTCCTCATGCATATGCCTATATGAGGGGAATCCCACATATGGTCTCCATATAATGTCCACTCCGGACAATCCCTCCAATAACTACAGAAAATGGTCCACATCATGTGTCGGCCTATCTGATCTCCGCTCTCCTATCACCGGCACCCATCTCCTGTACCCCACCCACACAAATCTAGGTGGGAATGCATCTGCTCAGGGCATCCCTATATGCCGCACACAAACTATGTGCTCATAGGTCTAGCAGTGTAGTATAAATGTACAACACAGGCTAAACTTGTGCAACCGCCCATATGCCAACAACTCTTTGTATAGTTGCACCAAGAATGTTGATGCCTGGGTAAGTGCAGGAAGTTGATGGACAAATATAGGGTCATCCGTGGACATCATATTGCAAATAACAACATAATATCAACTTGTAGGGATTATTAGCAATACATACACTCAAAATTAGACAAAATTATATTAATATGAATCGTAGCATCCGGAATCTAGTTTCTAAAATACTAATTTTTGTAAAAAATGGACAAAATTAGCTATATTAAACATTCAAAATTCAATGACTTGGTTTTTTTTTTTAAAAACGCCGATAAGATTATAGTCCGTTTGCCCACAATTTGGATGACCAAAAATTGATATATATTTTTTTCCTTTGGTGAGAAGTTTTATACCACTATCTATCTTGGGATGGATTTTATTTTGTATTTTTTTGAGTAATATTTTATTTTTTATGATTTTTTCCTTGAAAGTGGTATGAAAACATAAAGAAAACAGAGCACTTTCCGTTTGCCCGCCATAACTTCATCAAAAAATATTGAAATCAAATAATTTTTTTTTAACATGTATATAATTTCACCACGGTTGGGATGGTATAAGTTTTATCACATTTTGATAAGTGAAACAAATTTTGCAGTCTTAAATGTAGACATAAACATTCACAGGAAAAAGCGTCTTAAAGACCTACTATTAGTAAAAAATTATAAAATGATATTTATCCTATTCTATTCACTTTAAAATCAGTATTTATACAAAGATAATAGTCTCCCCTACGCAATGGTACCACTTTTATGACATAGTTTTTACTTTTCGGCATGGTTCAAGTCCGCGGAAGACTAAATTTGATGTTTTGCTGTTTTTAATGTAAAATTCAGGATTTGATGTCCACTTAATTGTCCCCCAACTTGGTGCACTTACCCACCTAGGAAAAGTGGGTCTCATGCACCATCATGTTATGGAGTACCCCCATCAGTGATCAGGGAAAGCATCCACCCTTTGTATCTGGCAGTGCATAGCAACACACTGCCTCCGTCGACAAGACCACTAGCCTCGTCTCCTATAGAAAAGCTAGGTACATCTCTCCATAGCTCAAACTGGTGCTATGGAATCTCAGATCAGTCACCCCCTCACAAAAAATAGTCACAATCAACTCGTATGAGGCCTCAGAGGAGATAGAATACACCTGAGCACCCAATATGGGTAACTAAACTATCTGGAACACGTCCTTTAGGGTGATAGTCATTTCACCTATCGGCAGGTGGAACATGTTGGTCTCGAAGTCCCATATATCGATGAGTGCGACCATCAAGCTGGGCTACCGAACAACATGTCTATAGTGGCAAACCCCACTCAAGCCCACTACCTCCACATGTTGTAGCTCTAACGGGGTCGCTGTGCCACGTAGTGTCACCAGTAGCAGCAGGACCCTGTCTCGTATATGTAACTGTGCTCTCCACTACATCCAATATAAACACAACATTAATTTACATGTATCGATCCCTATTCACCAATTATCATTTTCCTACACCCTATTTTCACCCTACCCATCTCAACCACCTAGCCCAAATAATTTTTGGACCCTTTTTCCAACTAATCTGACTGGTACCAGTTCATCCTAACCGACCCCAATCACCCTTTAACCAACACCAATCACCTGTTTGGTGAGTGATACCAGTTCACCCTTACCGACCATGGTTACCCATTAACCGGCATCAATCACCTGTTTGGTGAATGATACCAGTTCCACATAACTGACGCTGACCACACATGACCGATAACAATCAATGTCACGGAAAAACCCGCAACTTCCCAAAACCCCCCTTTTCTAATAACCTCCCCCTACCCCTTTTACCCCACCTACAATGACCTAAACTACTCCTAGAACTATACCCATTCCACCTATACTATTTACTACCCTCCCCATTCCTCCTTTTACCCAATATTCCCCCCATTCCCAAATTCCATTTTTCCCACCCATAAAACCAAAAAGCCCAACAAAACCTAAACCAACACTACAATAATCCTCTAATCTATCAAATCCACAAAGAGTA